>CAUYON010100510.1:0-23817 GCA_963573935.1 Arctocebus calabarensis | reverse complement strand
CATCTTTTGGATTACTGCTTGAAATTCTAGTTGCATCTTTTCCTCCATTCTGTTGATCTTATTTGCTATCCAGATTCTGAATTTGATTTCTGACATCTCAGCCATTTGTTTATGCATGGGATCTTGTGTGGTGTCTGCCTTGTTATTCCTTCAGGGAGTTCATCTGCTCTGATTATTCATATTGCCAGAGTTTTTCTGTTGATTCTGCCCCATGATTATTTTTTGCAGTTTCCCCTGGCCGTCCTCAGAGTTGGGAAGGCATTTCTCCAAGATTGGACCCTGGTGGGATCACTCTATTGTTGGAAGATATTTGTAGGTAGTGACCTAGTGCGGCTCCTCTGGGGCTGCCTCAACCTGGGAGTTGTGGCTGTGGGAGCAGCTCCAGAGTGGAGCATGTCACACAGGGATCCAGCAGCAGGGCTGGGGATGTTGCCCATGGTTCTGGCAATGCCTGACTCCCAGTGGCTTTGGTAACGAGAATGGGTGGCTCCAGCAGTCTCTGGTCTGGCAGAGAGCTCCACAGAGAGGTAGGGAGGGCCCAGGGTCATGTGACTCCCCGAGTCCCTGGCCAGATGGACAGGGCCAGTGAGGAAGCAGGAAGGGCAGCGGGTTGTACAGCTAACAGAGATCCTGGTTGGGGCAGCACTGGCCAAGGCAGGCTTGGGGTTCTTGGCAGTGCGGCCTGAGGTGGAGTCCTGTGCGTTTGCAGGAGTCCTTGGAGTAGGGCGGACCTGGGTGCTGAGGCATCGTGTCTCACAGTGGGGTCACTCACTCCTGCCAGAGACCCTGGCAGGGGGCAGGCCTGGGTGCCTAGGCAATGCAGCCCCCCCGTGGGGTTACTCACCCCCACTGCTGTCCCTGGAGTGGGGCGGACCTAAGTGCCAAGGCGACATGGCCTGTGGAGGGGTCGCTCACACCCACTGTAGTCCCTAGAGTGGGGCAGGCCTGGGTGCCAAGGCAGCGCAGCCGGTGGTGGAGTCTCTCACAGTCACCGGCATTGCTGACCACAGGTGGACCTGGGTCCCAAGAAGGCGTGGCCTGCAGCAGGTCACTCACACCCGTTGGTGTTGCGGGATGGGGGTGGGCCTGGGTCCCAAGGCCACATGGCCCACAGTGTGGTCTCTCATGCCTGCTGGGTCCAGAGGCCTCCCGGCCCACAGTTGGGTAGCTCACACACGCTGGTGTCCCTGGAGTCATTAATTTCCTTCTTAATCTCATCTGTGACTCATCTATCATTCAGCAAAAGGTTATTCAGTTTCCATGTCTTTGTATGAATATGAAGAGTCTTGTTATTGAGTTCAACTTTTATCCTGTGGTGGTCAGAGAAAATACAAGGAATAATTTCTATTCTTTTAAATTTGGTGTAGTTAGACTTGTGATCTAAGATGTGACCAATTTTGGAGGATGTTCCATTGGCTGATGAGAAGAATTTGTATTCAGTTTTGTTAGGATGAAATGTTCTGTAGATGTCTGTGAAGCCCATTTGTTGTTGGATCAAGTTGAAGTCTAATATTTCTTTCCTTAGTTTATTCTTGGAGAATCTATCCAACACTGCCAAAGGGATGTTAAAATCTCTGACTATTATGGTGCTGGAAGATATCAAATTGTTCATGTCTGTTAAGGTCTCCTGTATAAATTGAGGAGCATTCTGGTTGGGTACATAAATGTTAATTATTGAAATGTCTTCATGTTGAGTGTTTCCCTTGACAAATATAAAGTGTCCATCCTTATCTTTCCTTACCTTTGTTGGTTTAAAGCCTATTGTATCCGCGAATAAAATTGCAATACCTGCTTTGTTCTGATTTCCATTTGCTGAATTATAGAAGTCCATGCCTTTACCTTGAGTCTGTTTTTATCTTTTTAGGTAAGGTAAGACTCTTGTATGCAATGGAAAGCTGGTCTGAGTTTATGTATCCAGTTAGTCAACCTATGCCTCTTTAGAGGATAATTTAAGCCATTCATATTAATCAAGAGAATTGAAAAGCATGATAATGTTTTGGGTGTCATGTGTTTCAAATGTCTAGTGTATATTTTTAGTCCTTTTACCACTTTGGAAGTTAGGTTTTATTCAAAAGTTTCTAGGTGAGTTTATTTTGGCTGCGGGCTGTTCTGCTGATCATTATGGAGGATGGGACTGAGACTATCCTGGAAAGCTTGTTTAGTTATGAAAAATTTCTTCAACATCTGTATGTCAGTAAAGTATTTGATTTCTCCATCATAGATGAAGCTAAGTTTAGCTGGATACAGGATCCTGGGCTGGAAGTCATTTTGTTTTAGGAGATTGAATGTCAATGACCAAGCTTTTCTGGCTTGGAAGGTTTCGGCTGAGAGATTTGCAGTCATTCTGATTTCTCCCTTTGTACGTAATGCTTTCTTACGTCTGGCTGCTTGCAGAATTTTCTCCTTCATCTTAATTTTAGAGAAGTTAATTACAATGTGTCTTTATTTGGATTGAGTTGGGCTGGATTTCTGAAACTGTCTGCTATCTGAATTTCAGTATCCCTTGCAATGCTTGGGAAATTCCCCTTCATTATCTCTTGGAGTAGAGCATCTGTGCCTTTAGGACCATTCTCTTCTCCTTCAGAAATTTAAATAAGATGAACGTTTGATCTTTTGGAGTGGCCCCACAACTCTTTCAGGGAAAGATCAGTTTTTGCTCTCCTCTGTCTGCCTCTTTGAGCATTTGGGCATGTTCAAAAGGTTTGTTTTTGATTTCAGAAATCCTTTCTTCTGCCTGCTCCACTCTATTACTGAGGGATTCTACTGTATTTTGGAGCTCCTCAAATAACTTTTCATTTCACTAAGCTCTGCTATCTGCTTTCTCATTATGTCCATATCCTTGGTAAATTTGTCTTTGAATTAATTTATTTTTTGAGACAACTTTTGCACCACTTTTTGGATTTCAATATCCATCTTTCCTCCAATTTATTCATCTTATTTGCCATCCATATTTTGAATTCTATTTCTGGCATTTGGCCATTTGTTTATGAATGGCATCTTTTGACACATCCCTTTTGTCATTCCTTGGGGGAGTTGGTTTACTCTGATTATTCATGTTGCCAGGGTTCTTCCTCTGGTTTTGCCCATGTTTATTTTCCATAGTTTGTGTATTAGAACTGGAAGGGTGTGATTGAATTGGGAATTCCAGGAATGTAGTTAACTAACCTTTTACCAAAGAGCAGGGATTAGTGATTGTGGCTTTTTCCTTATAGCCTTACAGAGATCCCTTTCAGACCTGCAGCTAGAGACTCTGAGGACCAGATTGGTGTGATAGTGCTAGCTGGCTCTGTTTATAGCCAGTCAGCCTCTATCCTATCCTACTGAGTTGCAAAATAAGGCTTAAACCTCATTTTGGGGGATATACAGGTAACTGAGATCCCCCACCTCTCCCTAGCAACTATTGCAGGAAGGGTCAGTCCCTCCTAGTTCTACACAATCTTGATTTTGCCTAGGAGGATTCCCTGGGTAGACATCCCAAGTTGATAGTTCCAAAAGCAATTATCCTGGGTAGTACAAATCATTGCTCAACTGTGAGAATTTGATCAGTAACCTGGCAGGCAACTTGGACCCAGAAACCCAAGATGCTAGTGTTTGGCTTTCTCTGATGGTCAAGGGGTTGGAAAGGCTCACCCAGCCCAAGAGTCTTGCCAAAAGAATTGGTGCCTCCTTCCGGCCCCATGCCGCAGCCTCACCCCACCCCTGGGCTGGAAGCATGGAGCTGTGGCTCAGCTCCCTTCAGTGGGTGGGAACAACAGTGGTTATAGGCCTGCCTGAGACAAGGGGGATCAGTGCCTCCTCCATGCAGTACTCTGCTACCAGATCAGAGCAACCTCATGGGTCTGAAGCCCAGTTCCCTCTGGTACTCAATGGCTGGGGAGCACAGCAGCAGCCACAGTCCCTTGGTGTGTTCGCCACTGTCCCCAGGTGAGCACTGCCATAGGGTATTTTGTGCTCACCAAGTCAGTGTCTCTGTCCCGACCCCAAGCTG
The DNA here is from genome assembly GCA_963573935.1 of Arctocebus calabarensis. Classification (NCBI taxonomy): domain Eukaryota; kingdom Metazoa; phylum Chordata; class Mammalia; order Primates; family Lorisidae; genus Arctocebus; species Arctocebus calabarensis. The sequence continues at coordinate 19,829 of CAUYON010100510.1, read as the reverse complement.
TCAGGGGCAGATACCACTACTGGGCATCTTTTGTGCTCCTAGTGGATGCAACTCAGTCAGAGCCCCACCCTGCTGTGGGCAGGTGCCGTTGCCAAGCGTACTCTCATGGAATCAGCATCTTTGTCCCAGTTGCACTCTGTGGTGGGCCGGGCATAATTAGAGCTCATGGAAGCTGCATCTTGGTCCCAGCCCTGCCCTGAGCGGGAGCTACCGCTCGTAGTCTTGAGTTTGCAACTCAGTCTCAGCTATGCTCCACCACAGGCCAGGCATATTTTGAGTTCACAGAGGCTACGTTTCTGTCCCAGCCCTGCCCTTGGTGGGTGCTGCCACTGTGTGCATACTTTCATGGAGTCTGTGTCTCTGTCCTAGCTAAGCTTCACAGTGGGGCAGGTACCCCTGGGTGTATTTTGAGCTCTCAGAGGCTGAGCCTCTGTCCCAGCCTTATCCCATTGTGGGTGGGTGCTGCAATAGTGTGTACTCTTATGGGGTCTGTATCTCAGTCCCAGCAGTGCCCCACCACTGCAGGTGTATTCCTAGCTCATGGAGCCTGTGCTACTGTTCCAGTTCTGCTCCACCTGTGGCTACCCCCAGGGTAGAGACCTGGCTCCCTCCAGTTGCCAAGAGAAATAGGAAGTCAAAATTCCCCTCAGGGTATGAGTCCTGTTGCCACCTCAGCCACTGCACTTGGCCACGGGCCACGGGCCACATTACTCCCTTTCCAGCTTGACTCCCCCACTCCCTACTTTACACCTGTGCCACTGTTTCAGCACTGACTTGTAGTAGCCCATGCCATGCCCGTACCTCTCAAGCAATTGCCTAACACTCTGGACTCTCTGCAGGGGACAGGCTTCCAGACCATGGGGTGGGGATGGAGGGGTGGACTGGGAATTCAGAATTGCGGGTAGAATATTAGTTCAATTTTAATCCTGGCAAGAGAATGCCTAGGCTCACAAGTAGGATCTCTCTGGAGAAGGAGTTCCAGTTTTTAGCGGCTCTCTCCTGTGGGATAAAATAAGAGGAGATCTGAACTCTGCTCACTTCTTTTAGAAAGTTCACTGGAAGCCACTCTCATGTGGGAGAGGACTCTCTTCTACTTGGTGATGGGTTTTGTACCTATAGTTTGTTTTCTTGGAGTTGCAGCTTGCGTCAGCAGGGGTGATATGCACTCCTAAATCTTTTCTCTTGGTTCAGCTCCTAAAAATCAGCTTTCTTGAGAAACTTCTGTCCTTTATCTCTCTTTCTGGATGGGAACCTCTGTGGAAAGCTGGCTCCAGTTGGTTATCTTGCCCCCCATTCCTGACAAAGTCTTTTTTTCAAGAACAACTTGAAGCTGGCTCTGTTAGAGCTTAAGATTTGCAAGTGTAAATCTCTTCCATAGGGAAAAATTTATAGTGTTGGGACATTGAAAGGATGAGTTTTCATGAGGTAAGTGGGTATAACAGAAACTCTACAGCATATAGATATGCTATGCACAGTGGTCCTAGATGGGAAAGGTGTTGGAGTAAACAAGAGAGATAAGGAGGTGAGGACAGTATGATCTTGGAGATGCTGCTCTTGTTTCTGACCTTGGTTATTTTGACTTCTAGGCTTTAGTAACCCCATGGTAAAATGAAGTGGGGACAGGAAGTAGATTATCTTTCAGTTGTATAAAACAATCTATGGGGTAGTTGGAGGGATAGTGAATGTTACAGAGAAGCTTCCCCTCACAATGGAGCTCAGGGTGCCTTTCTAGCACTGCTGTAGGTGACCCTTGTCAGGACTGTGACTTCTGGGGCCTGGAGATCTTCCTGTGGTGGTAGCATTATAAAGTGACTGGGAGGACAGCCCCTGGACCCAGGATGCCCCAGCTCTGTCAATTATTACTGGTGTGATATTGGGAAAGTGTTTGAGCCTGTCTGTGTCTCATTTTTACCATTCGCAAAATAGTGGTAGCAATAGGACTTCCCTCCAGGGTTTTTTGAGAGGATTAAAGCTAAACAAGATGATCCTAAGCAAAGTTTAGCACAATGCCTGGCATATGGTGCATGTTTAATAAACAACTGTAATTATCCCTGTAGTTCTTATTATGCTTCCCTCCTCGCACCTGGAGGGAACCATCTGACTTCTTTTGGTCTAACTCAAACTCAGATCTACCAAACAAAAACAATAATCTTGAACTAAATTTGCAGAAATAGAAAATATTTCTTCTCACAATGCTTGTCTTGAAGTTCTACAAACCATTAAGTATTCCTGTTTTTATCCCAGGCCTTAAATATTACTTTTTCCTTCATCTTTGCAAATGCCACCTCTTTGCTCTCAACAAATCTCAATGCCAAATACAGCAAAGTCTTTTCTTTTCCTTTTTAAAAGAACATATTGAAGCTGGGCTGAAGCAAAAATATTGCTCTGTTAAAGCTTAGACTTTATGTGTGGAAATCTCTTCCACAGGAAGGTGCATGACCCAAAATGATAAGGGTGTTAGGAGGCACATTTCCATGTTGGAAATATCCTCAGATTAATTTGAAGCTGCTTGTTAATAGCAAACTATTTCTCCATTTTCAGGGATGTTATTGGTTGAGTGGCTAACTCGATGTCTTAAATTAAAGTCTTGTTTAGCAAAATGAGAGAAGGACTTAAATATTAACATTTCTAAATCACCCCCCCCCAAATAAATAAGCATATGAAATACTTTTGACCACTCGGTTTTTTTTCTGAAGATGATAGACTTTCTGAGAAAGAAGAAAGGAACAGAGGGCTTCACGCCAGGAAGATGCTTCCTTACTAACAGTTGAGTTGGCATAGTTTGGAGTGAACTGCTGAGATTGAGCAGGTGCCAGAGATCACCAGCCTAGGGGAGCTGGTTATTTCAGAAAATCGTCTAAAATGCTATCTGAAAAGATGTCCAAACAACCTTTCATGAATACGTTTTGATTGACCTATTTCATTTTCTGTTTCTCAACCTGGCACATGTGCCTCCTCAGGGCTATATGGTGCTGTGCCCAAGAAGCATGTGAGGTCACAGAATAAATATGCCACATTCTGTAGTACCGGTTGGTCTTGGCACCTCTTCCTTCTTTTAAGATTAAAATTAACAGAGATACAATTTAGAAGCTGTTTGACAAATGTAGAGGTTAAGAACACAAGGCTTGTAGTTAGGCGAAATTCCATCAAATCCTGGCTCTGGCATTTATGAGCTCAAGCAAGTGATTTAACCTCCATGAATCTCAGTTTTGCTGTGTGTGGGATGGGAGAAATAATACTGAGTTTATAGGATTACAATGGAGACTAAATGGAAATTAAGTGTAGCCCTTCACACAATGCCTTGTACACGTAAATACTTAGTAAGTGGCAACTATTATAGATTGTTGGTGAGAACACAGTTGATTTGGTGGTTGTAAGCAATAGCAGTAAATTCAGTTTAGCACAACTAAGGAAGGTTTATTGTAAAAATACAATAAGCAATTACAAAGACAGCCAAAGGAAAAAAGTACAATCCAGCTGGTTTTGTAGAGGCTGACCTGAAAAGTCTAGAACGGGTACTTCCTTCATTATGCATTTCTCTGTTTTTATTCTATTTGTCTCCTGAGACACTGTGCTGCTTAGGACATTTTGTTGGAAAAATTTGAGAGAGTTTGTTTGATTGTGTTCCTGACACTGTGGATACAAAGAAGAGGAATTAAGTACCATCAAACCTGAAAAGCCTCAGATATCATCTATCCATGCATGGCAAAGACATAGCACAGGAATACTCCTTGTTTCTCTTGTGCCCAGGGCAGACATCACCAATCAATCTTGACAGCTTTTTATGCTGAGTTCTGAGTTGGCCTCATAATCCTTGTCAGCATCGCATTTCCAGACAGCCCCTCCAAATGAATGGAGAAGGCTCCTGAGATGAAACCGATCTTCCATTCTTTATTTGGTTACTTTGTTATAGACTGAAGAACTGAAATTCAGAGGGGGAACATGACTAGTCAAAGGTTACATGGCTGAGCTAGAATTAAAACCAAATGTGCTTTAGTTTGGAGGATAAAACTATCCCCAATGAGAATCCAAATGCAACAAAGTGCCAAGCTGGAAGATTCTGGGAAGGTTTTATAGCAGAGATTACCTGAAATGACTTGGATAGATGAAGAGAAAAGAGCAGCATTTGTAGTGATGTACAGGATTGCAAATTTGGGGAGAGACTGGAAAACCTGGTCTTTGGGGTCAGAATCTTCCATAAGCTGCCATAAAGAAGTGTCTGCAAAGTTTTTTTTCTGTCCTGGGATTCACAATGGGAGTCATCATCATCTTACCTGGCTCTGCTTAGAGGCAAGAAATGCTGCCCTGCTTGGTGACAGTGGTAGTCTGTTGATGCTTGTCCAGATAACATACCTGGCCATGTATCACTAATTAAATTAATGACATCGCTTTTGCACAAGAGATTAACTGGTGCATTCAAAACAATGTTTTTCATTTTTTTAGCACCTTTTTTGCTGCAGGCAGAGATACCTTTGAGAGGAAGGCAGAGTTCCCTCTGTGTCTGGTGACTGACTTTAGAGAGAGGTACACAAATTTCTCCTCTTCCTTCAGTTGGGTCCAAGCTTACAGGTTTTATTTGCTTGTGATCTCTATTTTCAAAAGTTTGCATATTATTTAGAAATTCTTCAACATTTCAGGTCTTTAGTTTATTGGGATTTTCAGAGACAATTTCTGCTCTAGGTTGGACACTTGCTTGAAAATATCTCTCAGAGAGCCTTAGAGAAAAGCTAGGTTAAGTTCCAAGCTCAACAAGTTATGTAATGATGTGTAAGTTCACTAAGTACTCTGTGCCCAGTTTCATTCTCTGTACAATGTGGATGATATGATTCCTAACTTTATAGGGTTGTTTGGAACAATATATGGAATACTCAGTGAAATGCCTGATATACAACAGACCCTCAGAAAGTGATTGGTATTAGATTTTTATACTTAATTTATAATCAGAATGTTCTGTTGATTGTCTAGGATTCTGTGATTTTCCACACCAAATGCTTGATGAATCTCATGTAATGATGTCTGAGAAAGGGCAGCAACAGGTTACCTTTCTTTCTCAAAAGGTGGATAGTGGCATTTGGTGAGCATGCCTTGGGCAGCAAAGGAAGGAAGGAATCTGAAAATGGGACAGTTGAAGGCCAGCGATATCTAGTTTAATTCCTCACTTCTACAGATGAAGAGATTAAAGCCAAGACCAGCTAAGTGATTTGTCCAGTGACATGCCAAATTTGCTACAGAGAAAAAGAAAGCAAGTGAGAAATCAAGGGCTGCCTACAAACTGTGTTGTATTTTATTTTATTATTGTAATTAATAATTAATAACTAATTAATAGTTAATTAATTTTTTTTTTTACTGTCTAATGGTGATTTCAGTCCTTGGTAAGGGAGGGAAGGATCAGAGAGAACTGAATTCAGATTCAGACTGCCAATTTTGATGGCTACATGACCTTTGCAATTATCTCTCAGCCTCAATTGTTTTACTAGCAAGCAAGAATAGTGAGGATATGACTTCCTAAGGTTGTTGATGCATTAAATGAGGTGGTACATTTGAGATGACTTGGGACAGTACCTGACACATGGGTAAGCACTCAATAAACATCAACAATGATGATGATGATAGCATTGGTAGCGTCCAGAAAAATTAGGTCTGAGGGGCCCAGAAGGAAACCATGCAATGGGTCCAGGAGGAAGTTGCCATTAATGGCCCCTCTATTATTTGCTTTTTGGTGTGGTGTTCATGGGGTGTGGGTTTGGCAGAAAATGCTGGTGGGTGTCTTCTATCTAGTATGCTGCTGCTTCTATAGCTCAGTTGGAGAAGAGGGAATGCTGAAGTGAGCCTGGGCTGAGGTGGCAATGCTTGTACCATTGCAGAATTGCAGCAGGTAGGCTCCAGTGTAGGTCAAAGCCACATGTGTGGCATGGACTTGGGAGAGGTCACTGGGTTAGGGAAGTGTTAAAAATATGGCATCCTAATTCATCTGATTTTCACTTGGGTGACTTGTTTCTCCTCTTTGGGTCTTTGTTCCCTACTCAGTGAAAAGGATGCTTATGTGATTTACTTGTGAAATGAAGACTGGGCACCTGCTTCATGCTGGGCACTGGGATTGGTGGGAGCCAATGGACATCCTGGCTTCCTTTTGGTGTCTGACAGAACAGTCTCTCCTGTGTCCACCATGTAGAGATGCTGTGAGGACTAGTGCCATAATGCTCGCAGAAATGGAAAGAATTAGCAATTTAATTATAATTACAAATTTAATTATACATTCAAACTGTGCCCTAAAAGGAACCAGAACAATAACAGGAGAAAAGATTTTCTGGCATATGACAGACACCTAACCAATAATTATTAGATAGAACGAAGAGAGAGTATGTGAACAGACCATGTGCTGAATGTGTGAAAATTACTTAAAAACAACTACATGTATAATTGCCTTTGTTTTCTGGGCCTATCAAGATGGTACAGCCTTGGGGAAAGGAGCAGTGGAGTAGAAAAGAGGTTATAGATGCTATTAGGGGAAGTGGCAAGATGCCCAAGATAAATTTCACTTCCTTCACCTGCTTGTTCTGAGCCATATCAGCCCAGTGGAGTACATACTATTTTCCAATTTCACAGCCCATCATTCTTCCCTTTTTCTTTTCTTTTCTGGCTTTCCATTCTTCTGTGTTCAGTAAAACCCTTCTGGCTCTTGCTCTCATAGGAACATTGGCTGTTAGTCAAATCCTTCTTCCCTTCAGGGAAACAAAAGCAAATCAATATATGATATTAAACAACCTGGAAGACCCTAGTGATTTAACATTTCCCTTAAATGTCAGCCAGCCCTGCAGCTGTAGATGGTCTCACTCTTCACATCTGTCATTTCCTCTTTCTTCTTTCAGCTGCCTCTTGATATCAAGAAGTTTGGAGACAAAATAAGCTTGGAAGAAACACTAAAAGGCAGAATGTTCCCTATCATTAAAGGGATTCAAATCAAGGCTCGATGACCTTCCTGTGTGAGACTGTGGGCCACTGCAGATTTTTTACAAGTGTAAGTGACAGAAAATCTACCTTCAAATAAGTAAAAAAGAAAGTCTAATGGATCAGGGTATTTAAAGTCCAGGGATGGGCTAGTTTCAGGGACGGTTTGATGGTGGGGCTTAAATGATGCAGGTAGAAACCACTTTTGTTTCAACTCCTGGGTTTACTTTCTGCTGTTTAAGCTCACATTTAAGCTCCAAGATGCAAGCAGAATCTCAAGACCTTGCATCTTCTCAGTTTTATAGCCAGTAGGGAAGAGCATAAGAGCATCTACCTTCACTCTAGCATTCTTAGCAAAAGGCAATTTGTTTTTTTTTGAGACCAAGAAAATGCCCAGAAATAAGCAATTTCTTTAATTGGCTCTGCTTGTGACATGTGTCCATCTCTGAACCATTCACCATGTCAAGGGGGATTAGGATGGTTTGATTGGCTTAGAGCTGGGTGTTTTGACCCATATCTAAAGTTAGGGGTGGAACTCTCTCCAAAGCCTATTGGCTGAGAGTATGATTTTCAGAGAGGAAACCCAGTGGAGTGGGAAATGGATGGAGAACATCCCAAATCATAGATGGCTGTGACCTTTCTGGGCTTGTATTCAGGCAGATCATTTAGTGAAGATCAGCTTATCATGTGTGAATAACTCAGGGTTGTAAACCACTGGGGACATTTGCTATTGAGAAGACCTGGGATGCAGGTATTTTAAAACCTGATGATCAAGCAGAGGTCCAGAGAAGGGAATGCTTGTCCAAGCTCACCCAGCATATGAGTAGCAGGGCTGGAGTGAGGATGTGACTTCCTGGTTCTCAGCCTGGATTTTTTTTTTTTCTCTTTCTCATGGCTCTGTCCATCTTCCCAGCCTGCTTCTGAAAGAGATGTTCACCTGGTGAGTCCTCTTGCATTGGGAACTGCTGCTTGCTTTGTCAAGTGGAGGACTAATGGTAACACTGGATCTGTAGCAAGGGTATGAAAGCTTTGGAATTAATGCAGCCTTTTAGCACCTGCTGCTTGGAATCCATGGGAGGTGTGAATGGAAAAGGTGGGGAGAAAAGTGGCATCATTTCAAGGAGAAAAACATAGATAATTATTTTTTTTCTTCTTATCTGTTTGCTCCATTTGCCTACTCTGCTCAAGGACAGCTTGATGGAGTGTAGAAAGAGGCAATATAGGGCAGAGATATGAGCACAGGTTTGAAGTCTGAGTCTTCATCTCTGCTCTGCTCTGTGACTTTAGGCAACTCTAGCCTCTGTTTCTGGGTCCTGTTTCCACATTTGGTAAAATGGGACAGTTGGACCCCAGAGCTCATCCATTACTGAAGATTATTCATTCTATTTGGAGAGGTCATTGACATGAGCATAGTATGGCCCTTTTTTGCTTTTTCACTGTTATATTCCATAGACTTGGGCCCAGGGCCTGCAGAACAAATTTGTTCCCTAGAGGCAAGCAATGCTTTGTTGATGGACGTTAAGGCTGCTCCTGAGTTTTTTGCTAAACCAACATGATGTGATAAACATCCATGGAAGTACTCTTTGCTACAATTCAGGAAATTTTCTGGTGCATGTACATAAGAATAAAATGATCTGACATGGTATAGCCACAGCTTCAACATTATTAGGTGTTGAAGTAAGTCTCCAAAGGGCAGGCACAATTTGCACCCCCTAAATCAGTGTGTGAGAGCTCCTTCCTGAGTGATGTTGAACAATCCCATGAAACATCTAGCTCCACTTTTTTATGCCATGACAAAGGCCTGGACTCCTTTCCAAACACCAACAGTCTTCTTGACACAGATTGTCTGAAAGGAGAAGAGGTGAGAGAAGCAATCCTTGAGAACATTTTAATTTGGGTTAGATACAAATATAAATTTTTTGGGAGACAATGTTATGTAGGCTTTGAAATCTGATGGTTTTGAATCCTGGCTCTGACATTTACTGATTGTATAGCTTTATACACAGTAATTTGCCTTTCTGTGTCTCAGGTTTTTTCCTCTGTCAAATAGAAAAAAAAAGTACTATTCACCTTAGGGGATATTTGAAGGATCAGCCAAGCTAATACATAAATACATTCAGCATAGCATATAGCTTGGTCCAAGGGTAGTGGGCAATTTCTGATAGCTATTAGCATTATTATAGGTCACATTTCCCAGTCATTACCATCTTTTTCATTTGTGAGGATTCCTTTTTTTAGCCAAAAAGCTCATGTTTTAAAATATTTTTTATATGCTGAACAAATTGCGTGAATTAAGCAGCATTTAATTCTTTATTTCATTTTTAGCTATCAAAGCCATATGGGACAGCTAGCCAGCTTCTGACTAGCAGAAGGGCTATGTTGATACACTGAATTGATAGAATTCCAGCCAGAAACAAGGAAACGTGATTTTTAGTTAGCTAGGATGACTTTATCACATGTAAATGTACAGATTTCATCAGGTTTTGAGAAACATTATCTCTAAGTGTTGACTACCTATGGAGCCCCCTGAAGCCCTTCTGATCTAGCCCTCCTTCTGTGTTTTAAATGTGGGAAAATGGAGGTCCAAAGACAAGTAGGAAACTTCTCATTGTTTCTTTATGGAGACATAGTCATTCACTTAATGCTCAGCTCTGGTCTTAGTTCATGTGTATGGTTAATTGGAAGAGGGGTGTCTGGTTACCCATTGCCACATAACAAATCTCCCCACAGTTTAATATATAAACAACAGTTTATCATCTTCCATGTTTCTGTGGGTTGATTGAGCTCAGCTAGGTGGTTCTTGCTTGGAATTGCTCATGTGGTTACATTCTGAGGGTGCCTGGGATGCAGCCATCTGAAGACTTGACTGGGTTGTCATCCACGATGCCTGCTTCCCAGGGTAGGTAGTTAAGGCTGGCAGTCTACCAGAGTGCCTACATATGGTCTGTCCATATGGCTATGTGTCTCATGTCATGTTTGCCAGGTTCTCAGAAGGAGCATCTCAAGAGTGAGTGTTCTAAGAGGAAGGATGGATGTAGAAGCTGCCAGAAAAGTTGAAGGCTGAGCCCAGCATGGATACAACTTCACTTTTGCCACATTCTAGTGGTCCATGTAGTAAGAATATTCAAGAAGATTAAGAAGATGGAGGAGGATGAAGTCACATTGCAAAATAGCATGTGGGATGGGGGATGTTGCTGTCATGGCATCTTTCCCCCTTCTGCCTACCAAGTATATGCAAACATTTGTGATAACCTTCTGACTGAAATAAATGAAATTGTGGCCTTTCTTCCCCAAATGTGTTGGGGAAGGAAGGAGAAGCATTCTAGTTGAAAGAATCATGGAAAGGATGAAAAGCCTTTTTTTTACTATCTGGCAAAGCAGAGATATTAGATCTTAAAAAAATACCTTACTGGAACAACCATGTACACACCGAAAGGAATGGAATTAATTTTTTAAACTTGTCTTTGGAAAATGTTCATAATAAAACATCTTGTACTTGAATTATTAAAAACAGTGTTGAATAAAGAATTGCTTAATTTAGTAAATAACTTTAAAGCAAGCCATTATTTTCTCCAAACTTGAATTTGCTAAAAGCACTCTAAGAATTTTATTACAAGCATGACTGCATAATGTAATTGTGTAATTAGTAATACATCTGACACTGTTGGAGAGATTTAGTTTTACTTAGGGCAAGAACAAAGTGTAGTTATTATTTTTTAAGACTGTATGAGAGACACTGCCTTGTTTTGTTGGTTGAGATTTTAAAAATTTGTTTGTTTATAAAAAATACATTGTAAGATTGAAGTCACAGAGAGAAGAATCAACATTTATTAATATTGGGTCTGTAGATAGAATTCATGGTTTGAAATGTACTAACCTAGATTTGACTCCTGGTGCTACCTCTTGCTACCGGTGGGTTTCTATTTTTATTTTCGTAAGCAAGTTACATAACTAAAAATCTCAAATTCTTTATCTATAAAATGGGAATAATAATGTTTGTTTCATAAGGTTGTTTTGACCTTTGTACTGGTTAATTTACATAGTAGGCCTAGGATTATGCTTGCTGGGTAGGAGGTACAGGTTGAGTACTTCTAATCTCGGAAATATGAAATGCTTGAAAATCCAAAAACAATTTTTTTTAAGCTTTTGGCCAGGGCTGGGTTTGAATCCATCACCTCTGGCATATGGGGCCAGCATCCTACACCTTTGAGCCACAGGAGCTGCCCCCCAAATTCAATGTTTTAATGTGCTGACATAATACTCAAAGGAAATTCTCAGTGGAGCATTTAGGATTTCTAATTTTCAGATTAGGGATATTCAACTAAGTAAGTAGACTGCAGTATTTTAAAATATGAAAAAATAAAAAAATTCAAAACACTTCTGTTCCCAAACATTTCAGATAAGGGTTACTTAACCTCAATCTGTGCTGTACCTTTCCACATGGTTCTGAGTGCCTGATTATATAAATGGTTGCCTTGGAACATCAATTTCAGATCCATTTCAGGTGTGCTTACTAGATGTAGGCCAGGTTTGGTAAGTAAGCTAGATTATAAGTTTTTCACATAGATACACCAAAAGAAAAAAAAAAGTATCTGTTCAAGAAATCTGCATCCTATGTCCCTGAATGTCTTGAATTAAGAGTAAGAAACCACATCATGCGTTCATGAATTTTCTTTGTATTATTTAGTTTGGAGTTATAAATGTCAATTTTGGAGTGAGGAAGCTATTGCTAGGAATCTGAGGGGGTGGTGACTTCTGCAATGATTAATAAGTTTATGTTTTGTCAAAATACTAGATTATAGTCCCCCTGTGTTAGGCAGAATTCTAAAATTATCTCCAAATAAATTTTGCCTTTGTATAATCTCCTTCGAAACCCATGACTATCATAGGCTATCGCTCCCATGATTATGTTATGCATTGTGGCAAAAGGAATTTTGCAGATGTAGGACAGGTTATTAATAAGTTGGTGTCAAATTAATCAAAAGGGTGGGGCTCAGCTAACCATGTCGACCCTTTAAATCTTCCACATAACAAGATCCCCAAGCTGTAGATGTTGGTGTGAATGCAGAAAGAAGGAAATACTTCTCTGCTGGTGGGAATGCAAGCTGATTACAACCGTTTTGGAAAGAAGTTTGGAGAATACTCAAAGAACTAAAAGTAGACCTATCATTCGATCCTGCCGTTCCTCAACCTGATATATACCTAGATGATCAAAAATTATTTTACAACAAAGATATTTACACCAGAATGTTTATTACTGCCCAATTCATAATTGCCAAGACTTGGAAACAGCCCAAGTGCCCCTTGACCCATGAATGGATTAACAAATTTGGTACATGTACACCATGGAATATTATGCAGCCATAACAAAGATGGAGACTTCACATCTTTTATGTTTACCTGGATGGAGCTGGAACACACTCTTCTTAGTAAAGTATCTCAAGAATGAAAAAAAAGTATCCACTGTAGTATCCATTACTACTATGAAATCAACATATAATTACCTACACATTCATATGAATGGTAAAACATAACTATAGTCCAGAAAGTAGAAGGGAAGAAGAGAGAGAGGGGAGGGAAGGGAGAAGGTGGGAGGAGGGAGAGCATTTGGAGGGACCTCACCTAATGTGCATGATACAATGGTATATTTCAAAACCATTAAGAAAAGAGCATAATAGTGATGGATGTGTTAATCAGTTCAATGTAAGCATTTCACATTGTGTATCAAATCAGTTAAAAAAAATCTGGTTCTAGAGATTAGAGACAGAGGCATTAGGAGATTCAGAACATGAGGAGGGGTCAATATGAGGAGGAATCTTCATGGCTGGCTTTGGAGATGGAAGGTGCCGCATGGCAAAGACAGGAGAGTGCTTCTAAGAGTTGGCAGCAGCCCCTGGTTGACAGCCAACATGAGACAGGGTCCTGGTCCTGCAACCACAAGAAACTAAATTCTTCTCTAACCATGAGAACTCAGAAGGGGACTTTAAGCTCTAGAAAGGATGGCAGCCTAGCCAACACCTTAGGAGACCCCAAGCAGACATCTGATCTACAGAAAGGATGAGTTGATAACTTTATACTATATTGTTTTAAGCCATTGAGTGTGTGATAATTTGTTACACAATAATAGAAAACTAATATGCCTAATGATTCTCATTGGGAGATATTAAGTTGAATTATTTCCTTTCCTTAACTGTCAATTTCCTTGCCTTTAAATGCCTTTAAATTTTCTAGTTTAGGACACTAGTACTCATATGAGTTAAAATCATTTAGGTAGTGTGTATGGGGGGGGCACCTTAAAATGTAGATTCTAGATCCTTCCCTGGATGGCTTGAATCAGAGGATCTGGGAGTAAGACTGGCTCACACTGGGTGGGAAACCTGTCTATACCCTGGATTAGTGATCTGGACAGTTTCTTCTAGCACTGGCAGGTACAGGTGATGGGGAAGCCCTTGAATCATAGCCACTAGATTTAGGGCTCTCGGTGTAAGGTTCTGCATGAGGGCTCTGTTTACCTTCTCTAATTTCATCCTTGTAATGAACTACAGTGACCTGAGATGTAGACGCAATTATCAGCCAATCTTCACTGCAGCTTGAGGAGGCAGAGTCAAGTCTACACAGGACATAAGAGGTAGACTTGGACTCTGAACTCCAGTCTTTGTCATTACAAGTTGTGACTCTTAACTGCTAAATAGATCCTCTGCTGTGAAACAGAGTGTCTATTCATATCTGTATCTGCAGCACTGAATACATTGTCTAGAACATGATAGATGAATACTAAACAGATTTAGGTGATTAAATTCTTTTCTAGATGCCCTAACCCCTCACCCAGTACAAAGCAGATTGCATGACCATGGAGAGAGAGGAGGAAGCCGGCAGGGCTTTCCTGTGTGGCAGGGCTTCCTGGCTTCCTTCTTTCCATACTGTTGTCCCTTTTTATGGGATGAACTAAAACAGTACCCAATTCCGTACAGTGGGATCCTGCTTCTCTGGCTGTAGCTAATTAATCCCAGCTAAGACACTGAGACTTAGAAACTTGGACCTGGAGAGACTCTGATGTGGTGTTCTCTGGAGCCAAGGTCCCCTCATGGCAGCATCCTAGACACTCTTCCCTGACACCTAAGCCCATGGAGCTGGCCTGCCTCCTGTCTTCCTGAATATGCCAGCATTTTTCCACTAACTCCCTTTGTGACTTAATATAGCCAAAGTCAGGTTCTGTTGCTGGTAATTCAAGAAGTTTTGCTAATGGAGGAGTAGAGACTTGCAGAGCTGGAAGGAGCCTGAATTGTCGTCTGCTTCACTGTGTCATCTGGCTAAGCATGGCAGGGCCCTCTCTGCTCAGTGAGGACCTTTCACGCCACACAGACTATCCCATTTTTCTAGGCTCATTCATGCCCTTCTTCCCTTCCTCTACCCCTCCAAAATGGAATCAGCTTTGAAGATGTCATACAAGCCCCATATCCTCTAGGTGAAAAGCTTACAAAAGTTGTGCTATAAATATTTAAGCTTTCTTTCACTCTACTCCATGCTTTAATATTTTCTCTACTTCTAACTTTCACTAGTTATAACACCAGGGTGTGCTTAGGGTAAGATAAATCTATTATCTGTATTCCAACTTAATTATATCATAATAGCTAATATTTTTGTGCTGCACTTAGAAGCTAGGTTTACTAATATTTAAAGTGTTTCAGGAAGCTTGATTTATTTAATTTAATTTTCTCAAAAAAATTCATTGGGGGTATTTTTACTATTACTCCCTGTTTCATACATAAAAAGATCTAGGGTTTGAAAGGTTTTAAATGAACAATGTTATATTCCAAAGCTGTCCATGTCCAAATAGTGACAGCAGAACCAAATTGTAAAGCATCTCTATTTCTCCCCTTTGTCACCATCTCTGTGCCACTTATTTTGTGTATTAAAAATAAACGATGGGGGGGCAGGGACCAGGGGCAAGATGGCTGACCAGAAGCAGCTCCTGAGAGACGCTCCTGACCAAGGAGAAGGATAACGTCTTAAAAATGCCCAATTGAGCTGAAGACTGTGAGCCCAGTCAAGAGAGAAGTGATAGCTGCAAATCACCTCTGCTGAGGCAAGCTGCGACTCCAAGAAAGCAAGCTTCAGGTACAAAATTCATCTGAAATGAAAAGCATCCATCCCCTCCCCCAAGAAAGCTGTGGTCCTTTTTGCTTTCTGTTTCCTTTCTTTTCTTCTCTTCGTCCACTCCTGTGGGCTTTCTACAGATGAACAGTGAACTGTGGACCTCTTGTCCCACCCCACAGGAGAGCGCTGTGGGAAGTGGGGATTACTCCCCACTGTGACTCTGAACACTCTCTTGCTAGGCAAAAAATTTGAACTAAAGTTTTCCCAACCATTCTGAACTTCCAGCATGCCCTTCCCCCCTTACCTGACAAACCAGAAGCCTAACCCCTGCTGAGACTGTGGGAGGAGGTTCTCAGCAGCACCTCCACTAGAGAGGTTAGTTGGTCTGTTAGACCAACTGCCTCACCCAGCAAAGGACTCTGGGGCCGCACCAAGCCTCCTCCTCCCCAATGGCCAACCGCAGCTAGGAGCCATAGTGTACAACCCTGCTGCAGGCTGCTCCGGCTCAGCACCATGGCCCACCCCACTCCAGGAGCAGTGACAGGTGGGAGCAACCCCACTGCGGGTGACACAATCTAGGTCTGCCCCACTCTAGGGGCTGTGGCAAGTGGGAGTGACCCTGCCAATGGCTGTGCCACCTCGAGACCCAGGCCTGCCCCACTCCAGGGGTAATGGCAGGTAGGAGTGACCCTGCTGCAGGCCGTGCTGCCTCGGGACCCAGGCCTGCCTCTGGACCCAGGCCCACCTCCTGCCTGCGACCCAGGCGGATGTGAGAGACCCGGCTGCGAGGCACGCAGCCTCGATACCCAGGCCCACCCCAGTCCAAGGATTCCTGCAAACACACAGGACTCCACCGCAGGCTGCACTGCCAAGACCCCCAGCCTGCCTTGGCCAGTGCTGCCCCAGCCAGGGTCTCTAGTAGCTGCACAACCCGCGACTGCCCTCCCTGCTTCCTCACCGGCCCCCTCCATCTGCCCAGGGACTTGGGAAGTCATGTGACCCCATACCCCCCATCTGAGGCCCTCCCTACCTCTCTGAAGAGCCCTCTGCCCAACCAGAGACTGCTGGAGCCACCCACTCTTGTTGTCAGCACCACTGGGAGCCAGACATTGCCAGAACCGTGGGCACCAACACCCAGCCCTGCTGCTGGAACCATGTGTGACATGCTCTACTCCAGAGCTGCTCCTACAGCCACAACTCCCTCGCTGGGGCAGCCCCAGAGGAAGCTACACTAGGTCACTGCCTACAAATATCTTCCAACAATAGAGTGATCCCACCAGGGTCCAATCTTGGAGAGACGCCTCCCCAACTCTGAGGACTGCCAGAGGAAGTGGTGACAAATAATTATAGGGTGAATCAATGGAAAAACTCTGGCAATATGAATAATCAGAGTAGATCAGCTCCCGCAAGGAACAATAAGGTAGATACAGCACAAAATCCCTTGCATAAGCAAATGGCTGAGATGTCAGAAATCGAATTCAGAGTCTGGATAGCAAATAAGATCAGCAGAATGGAGGAAAAGATGGAATTAGAATTTCAGGCAGTAATCCAAAAGATGACCCAAAAGATGTCTCAAGAATTGAACGAATTCAAAGACAAAATGATCAAAGATTTTGATACATTAAGACAAGAAGTTGCAGTGCTCAAAGATCTTATAAACACAGTAGAATCCCTCAGCAACAGAATAGAGAAAGTGGAAGAAAGGATTTCTGACATGGAAGATAAAGCTTTCAAATGCTTCCAAGAAGAGGAAGAGAAATGGAAGGCCAAAATGGATCATTCCCTCAGACAGCTCTGGGATAACTCAAAGAAAACCAATGTTTGCCTTACAGGGATGCCTGAAAATAATGAAGTGGCATCACAAGGCACAGAGTCTCTTCTTTATGAGATTATGAAAGAGAAGTTTCCAGACATGCCAAGAGATTCTGAAATTCAGATAGCAGTCAGTTTCAGAAACCCAGCATGACTCAATCTGAATAAGTCATCCCCCAGGTACATCATAATTAACTTCACTAAAGTTAATATGAAAGAGAAAATTCTGAAAGCAGCCAGACATAAGAAATCCGTTACCTACAAGGGGAAGAATATTAGAATAACTACAGATCTCTCTGATCAAACCTTTCAAGCTAGAAGAGAATGGTCATCAACTTTCAATCTCCTAAAACAAAATAACTTTCAACCTAGGTTCCTATACCCAGCTAAACTGAGTTTCATTTATGATGGAGAAATTAAATACTTTAATGACATCCAAATGTTGAAGAAATTTGCTGTAAGTAAACCAGCTCTCCAAGATATTCTTAGACCTATTCTCTGTAATGACTAGCATAATCCTTCACAAAAGTAAACTCACCCAGATGCTTTTTTTTTTTTTTTTATCAAATTCCAACTTCTACAGATCACTTTAATCCTTTAATGAAAGGATTAAAAATGTCCACTGGACTTTCTAAAGATTTATCATTATTTTCTATAAATGTGAATGGTTTAAATTGTCCTCTAAAGAGGCACAGGTTGGCTGACTGGATACAAAAACTCAGGCCAGATATCTGCTGCATATGAGAAACACATCTTACCTTGAAAGACAAATATAGACTCAAGTTGAAGGGATGGTCATCTATATTCCAGGCAAATGGAAAGCAGAAAAAAGCAGGTGTAGCAATCCTATTCAAAGATGCAATAGGCCTTAAACCAACCAAAATAAGGAAAGATAAGGATGGATGCTTCATAATAGTTAAAGGGACCACTCAATAAGATGAGATTTCAATTATTAATATTTATGCACCCAACCAGAATGCACCTCAATTTATAAGAAAACACTAACAGACATGAGCAACTTGATTACCTTCAACTCCAGTAGTAGTCGGAGATTTTAACACCCCTTTAGCAGTGCTGGATAGATCCTCCAAAAAGAAGCTAAGCAAAGAAATTTTAGATTTAAACTTAACCATCCAACATTTGGTTTTAACTGACATCTACAGAACATTTCAGCCTAACAAAACTGAAAACACATTCTTCTCATCAGCCCAAGGAACATACTCCAAAATTGATCACATCCTAGGTCACAAGTCCAACCTCAGAAAATTTAAAAGAATAGAAATTATTCACTGTATCTTCTTAGACCACCATGGAATAAAAGTTGAACTCAATAACAATAGGAATATGCATACTCATACAAAAACATGGAAGCTAAATAATATTATGCTGAAGGATAGATGGGTCATTGATGAGATTAAGAAGGAAATTACCAAATTTTTGGAACAAAATGACAATGAAGACACAAATTATCAGGACCTCTGGGATACTGCAAAGGCAGTCCTAAGAGGTAAATTTAAGCACTGCAAGTGTTCCTCAAGAAAACAGAAAAAGAGGAAGTGAACAACTTAATGGGACATCTTAAGCATTTGGAGAAGGAAGAACATCCTAACCCCAAACTGAGCAGAAGAAAAGAAATAATCAAAATTAGAGCAGAATTAAATAAAATTGAAAACAAAAGAATTATAGAACAGATCAATAAATCAAAAAGTTGGTTTTTTGAAAAGGTCAATAAAATAGATAAAACTTTGACTAACCTAGCCAGGAAAAAAAGAGTAAAATCTCTAATTTCATCAATCAGAAATGGTAAATATGAAATAACAACAGACCCTCAGAAATTCAAAAAAATCCTTAATGAGTCCTCCCCACTGCAGCCCCTGCTGTAGCTGCTGTGGAGATTGCTGCCACCGCCTCTGAGCAGAAGATGGCTGTGCCTCCCACATATGCTGATCTTGGCAAGTCTGCCAGGGATGTCTTCACCAAGGGCTATGTATTTGGCTTAATAAAACTTGATTTGAAAACAAAATCTGAGAATGGATTGGAATTTACAAGCTCAGGCTCAGCCAACACTGAGACCACCAAAGTGACAGGCAGTCTGGAAACCAAGTACAGATGGACCGAATATGGCCTGATGTTTATGGAGAAATGGAACACTGACAACAAGCTGGGCACTGAGATTACTGTGGAATATCAGCTTGCACGTGGACTGAAGCTGACCTTTGATTTATCCTTCTCACCTAAAACTGGGGAAAAAAAAATGCTAAAATCAAGACCGTTTACAAGCGAGAGCACATCAACTTGGGCTGCGACGTGGACTTCGACATTGCTGGGCCTTCGATCCGGGGTGCTCTGGTGCTGGATTATGAGGGCTGGCTGGCTGGCTATCAGATGAATTTTGAGACTGCAAAGTCCCGAGTGACCCAGAGTAACTTTGCAGTTGGCTATAAGACTGATGAATTCCAGCTTCACACTAATGTGAATGACGGGACAGAATTTGGTGGCTCCATTTACCAGAAAGTGAACAAGAAGTTGGACACTGCTGTCAATCTCTTCTGGACAGCAGGAAACAGTAGTGCTTGCTTTGGAATAGCAGCCAAGTACCAGATTGACCCTGATGCCTGCTTCTCGGCTAAAGTGAATAACTCCAGCCTGATAGGTTTAGGATACACTCAGACCCTAAAGCCAGGTATTAAACTGACACTGTCAGCTCTTCTGGATGGCAAGAATGTCAATGCTGATGGCCACAAGCTTGGTCTAGGACTGGAGTTTCAAGCATAAATGAATACTGTACACTTCTTTAATTTTAAACTATTTTGCAGCATAGGTACCTTCAGAATTTAGTGTAATCTTTTAATGTTGTATGTCTGGGATGCAAGTATTGCTCAATATCATGTTAGACCTCCAGGTTAAAGATAATTCAGCTTTAAGGAGTTACCCTTTCAGAGGTACAGAAGAAACCTGATTCCAAAAAAGGT
>CAUYON010100505.1:0-15463 GCA_963573935.1 Arctocebus calabarensis | reverse complement strand
GGTCTTCACACTATAGATGATGGGGTTGAGCATGGGTGGTACAAAGAGGTAGACATTGGACATCATGACATGAACAGTAGGTGGGGCACTTTTCAAGAAGCGGTGGATCATGGTGACAGCAATTATGGGCACATAAAAGGCCAGCACTGCACAGATGTGTGACATGCATGTGTTGAGTGCTTTGAGCCTCTGTTCCCCAGAGGCGATGGCCAGTACAGCTCTCAGGATGAAAGCATAGGAAAGCAGGATGAAAGTTGAGTCCACACCATAGGTGAAAATTACCACAAAGAGCCCATAGATATTGTTGACATGGATGTCTCCACATGCCACTTTCATGAGATCTGGATGGAGACAGTAGGAGTGATGCAAAACATTGCCTTTACAGAAGGGTAGCCTTTTCACCAGAAAGGGAAAAGGGAAGAGAGTGGTGAAACTCTTGGTGATGATGCCCAGTCCCATAGCCAAGATGCGACGGTTGGTGAGCACCGTGGCATAGTGTAGTGGGTTACAAATAGCCACAAAGCGATCAAAGCTCATGGCTAGCAGTATGCCTGATTCCATGAAAGAGAAAGTGTGAATAAAGAACATCTGGACCAAACAGCCAATGAAGCTAACTTGACGGTGGTTGAAGCAGAAGGTGGCAAGCACAGTGGGGAGTGTAGAGAGGGACACACCCAGGTCATTGAGGGAGAGCATGGAGAGGAAGTAGTACATGGGCTGGTGCAGAGCAGGTTCCTGTAGCACCAGAGCGAGGATGGTGAGGTTGCCTGTGATGGAGATCATGTAGAGGATGCAGAAAATCAGAGCGATCCAGGAGAGGTCTCTCTGTGCCCCAGGAATGCCTGTCAGCTGGAATGTGTCTGGCTGGAAGGGGGTGCCATTGAGGCCCAGCATGGCAGGCAGGTGGGAGATTAGAGAGAGAATGAACTCAGGAGGTTGTGTTTGGGCAGATCTTCCCTTTCTTTCTTTCAGTTATCCTGTTTCCAACAAAAGGTCAGAGATTAAAAGTGTTTGCCTAGGCCAAGTATGGTGGCTCATGCTGGTAATCCTACTATGCTAGGAGGCCAAGGCAGGCAGTCACTTGAAACTTGAACTCAGGATTCAAGACCAGCAGAGCAAGATCAAGACCCCATCTCTACTAAAAATAGAAAAATTTCCCAGTTGTCATGACAGGTGCCTGAAGTCCCAGCTATCTCAAGGCTGAGACTGGAAGATTACTTGGATCCAAGAGTTTGAGGTTGCTATGAGGTAGGGTAATTCCAGAGTAAGACTCTGTCTCAATAAAGAAAAGAGAAAAAAGAAAAGGAAAGGAAAGGAAAGAAGAGGAGAAGAGAGAAGAGGGAGAGAATGGGAGGAGAGGGGAGAAGGGGGGAGTGAAGGGAAGGGCAGAAGAAGAGGTTTACCCGTCTGTGTTCCTGCCTCCCCATTTAGAATCTGAGCTCTTTAATGGAACAACAGGATTCTACTCATTTTCCCACTAGGGTACTGCACATCATTGTGGTTGAAGATTGAATGAGCACAACACTATGGTGAGGTGCTGTCAAACACAAGATGAACAAAGCCCTTTAGTCCTCACCTGAGACTGTAGTATCCTTTCACTGCCTTATCTTACCCCACAAGTCATATTATGGAAATTTTGTGAAAAAAAGTAGAAATTAGGTTAGATTGAAAAGAGGAAACACCATCCAGACCTCTAGGGCCTTTTTGGTAGAGAGCATAGATAGAACAGTACCTCTATTAAATGGTAGCTTCAGTTATACTTATTCAGACTTTGCCTCAGGCTCCCAATCCCAAGGGATGCCCCTGAACTTGTCATCACTATAAACTATGCCATCACTGAAATCTTAAATTTCCATCTTTCACATTCTGACTGTAGGTTCTACCTTGTAGCCCCCCTACCTTCTCACTTCTCAAGGACACACACTTGCTCTTCACTCTACAGGATTCTTCTATTTCCTTCTGGTCTATCAATATCCATTAACACTTTTTTCCTCACAGATTTTCTGCCTCATTTTCCTCCTCAAAGGTATTTTCATCTCCTCTTTGTCTTTCACATATACATGGTAACTCAACCCTTGGTTAAGTCTATAGTCAAACTTGGTGTGCAGCTGGATAAAATCAAAGATGCAAATATTTTATTGAAATAAAAAAAGAAAAAATAATTACTTTCAATGGCCTAGATTTTAAACCTATTCACACCTCAATTCTTTCTTAGTCCCTGTTTTCTAAGAAACATTGTTCACCTTATTCAAGGACAGGCCCTCCAACTTCTGGATTCCATTCTTTGTCACCTTCAGAGATGTTTTATACACATATTAATCCCATGTATTTTCAATCTCTTTGTTTTTGCCTCTTTTTGTTCAGGCAATAAATATATGCAAGACTGTACCATCATAAAAGCAGAATAACCTTCTTCTCTAGCCACCACTGTATGACCCTTTCTGAATTCTTTATCAAATTCCTTGAAATGAAAAAAAAAAAATTCCTTGAAATGTTGTTTCTCTGGATTCCAAGAGATGGGAGGCTCTAATCTGTTGGTTGCCTAACTCCTTCTCTAATTTGGTTCGGGGATCCCTCACTTCAGGGATTCAGTCTTACTGACCTTACTTATCTCAGTGCTCATTTCATTATATTGTGGTTTCCACATGATCCTCTTCAAAACTGAAGCAAATGTCTCTACAATCACCAGTTACTTTTTTGTCTCTAAATCTAATGAAAACATCCTGTCTTATAATTTCTTTAACATCCTTGCCACAGTTAACACTACTGGTAAACTAATCATTTTGGAACTACCTTTATGCTTCCAGGGGACCACTTCTCAACAATTTTATTCCTCCATGACTTCTTCTCTGCCTTCTTTACAGAAATCATATTTTCTGTCCTTGTTTGTAAACAGATCTGCATAAATTCAGACAAATTAAACAGTAATCAGAATGGTGCAAGCTGAGAAATCCCATTACGTGAAACGCCTTCTCATTCTTTATTTTAAAAAACCTATTCCATTATGTTTCTTGACAACCAGAATTTCAAAATTAAATCTCCATTCAAAATTTAGGCATAATTGTTCCTCCATTCCTTTGCTCTTTCTAGAGTCTCCATTCTATTTTAGCACTTTTGAGAAATGGTGAAGTTAGATGGTGATGAGGATCTGAATATAGCCCAGGTATCAATTATAATCTTGAAAGTATACAAGTGGTGAGAAGGTATTTATTACTTCCTCTGACTTCTTCTTCAAGAAGTCAAGGCACCCCTTTACTCTGTAGGATTTCTTTTTTGTTTGTTTTTATACTCATTATTTCTTTTTCCTTTATAAATGTTTTTATTAAATCATAACTGTGTACATTAATTCATTTATGGGATACAATATGCTGATTTTTCTTGTTTCTTACTCTTCTCTCTAAAATTCTCCTTTTAGATGAATCCTTACCCAAGTTTAAAGTCAATGTCTCTCTGAAGTCATTTTATTTTATTTTATTTTATTTAGCCAAGAAGGCTATGCTAATCAGTTTGATGAAAATAGTTCAGATTGTATATGAAACCAGCACATTGTACCCCTTGATTGAACTATTGTACACAGCTATGATTTAATAATAAAGACAATAAATAAATAAATAAATAATGAAGTCATTTATATTGAGCCATCCAGATCTTCTTATAATTTTCTCCAAGATTGTCCCTGAGTCCTGAAGAAATGGAAAGACTCTTGGAGGCATCAGCAACTACTAAAATCTGTTTTACAAAATAGGATTTTCCTACTGTCTGCAATCCCTGGCATATGAATATAAGCAGCCCAGAAAGGTACTATTTCACTCATATTCCAGGTTTATTTTAGTCTGAAAAGAACTTCAAAAACTTCTCCCCCATGGAGAACAATGCCACCCACCTTTCTCCACAGGAACATGAGTTAAGACTTCATGTAACCAATCTCAGAAGAAAGCTCAAAAAGAGGGAGACAGACACAGGCAATATACAACATATGTGTGGGCATGGGCACACGGCCCCTCAGAGTTACCAGAAAATAAACATTTCCACACTGCTATACACATTAATACACCCAGATGTTCCTAAGGACCATTTCACACCCACACATGCACAAAAACCGGCACACTTTCCCTTGCCCACACAAAACTCTGTGACACCACACAACTTAGCAGGACTCATAGTCACCTACTGCTATTACACAAAATATTTCAAATATTCTCCCAGGTTTAAACCATCCTAAACATGTATTTATAAACAACCACATGTACAAATGGTGTCACAAATGAATTAGCATTGAGAAACTCACAGTAATATCTACACCAATTATATTCCTACAGCATAAACAACTCTGTAAACTCAGCTAAGACTAAAGCCTGTGTTGTTGAATAATCAGTTAATTTGACTCAGTGATCATTCTCCAGCTGCACACTCAAGAACTAGGTATAGGAAATGATAATTCATATTGTAGAATTTAAAAGAAGAAGTATAAAATATCCTATAGACAAAATTGTGCATCAGCCCTTTAACCTAGTGGTATGTGGTTTGCTGTTAGCATCTTACATAGAAAACTGGCACCAGGGCTCTGTAATCCTGGACTTTGGAAGGAGTCAGTTTTAGCTCACATTTAAAGAGAGGATATAAGGGTCAGGGTCTTGCTGGAGTTTCAATGAAACTTGAAGTAAGGTCTATATACAAGGATCCCAAATGGGCAGTCTGAAGGGGGAGCACTCACTGGGTGGAAGATGTGTCCTTGTAGCTGGATGTGCTGTGCTGTGGAACCAGCAGGCAAAGCAATATTAGCTCATTCTCCTATGACTCACAAATTAATGAATACCTCATCATCCCAACACATCTGTCTGTGTTAGGAGGGGTGGGAGCAGAAATAATTGGAAGGGTTGTCAAGTGGTCTCTGGATCACAGGAGAATTAATCCCAAGAGAATCTCATTCTTGGACCCATCATCCCTGATGCCACCTCTCATATTCATTGCATTTTAATTCTTCTTCGCTCAGAAAATGTGTGTGTGTGAGAGAGAGAGACTTTGCATACCTGTACACAGACACATGCAGTCATCAACATCCTGAGACAATCCCCCATATATACCCTTAGATGCATTTAGCTATTTATTTACTAACATTTGCATTTTTTTCAGATTTATATATACACAAACAAATGCTTATATACTCATGCAACTGCCCAGTGCTCTAGTTACTAGGCACATATTTTGATACATCAAACACACACTATAATCCATGTATTCTTACCCTGCTTTTAGAGACTCATTTTAATTGTCAGCATAATTTTAGAAATAGACAGATATGTAATAGATTTTTAAGATACTTGAAAAAATGATCAAATTTAGTTCAAATATATGCCCCTGCTCATATACCTAAATGTATATATTTCAAACATGTACCCACACTCTCAATAATAGATCATATCCAACAAATTCAGATCTCCATATTTATTTACAGATCCGCACATAGGAATTTTGATGTGCTAGCATTATTTTGTACAAATTCATGCCAGCATCCACATAGTATGCTTCTTATGCAAAAATTCCTTTTACTCCTTCACTATTTGGAACCTAAAATTCATAAACAATTTATTTCAAATAAAACTAAACAAACAAGTGGAAACAAAACATATTTTTAAGCAATATTTTGCTCCAGATATTATTCTCAGCACTGATGGTATACAGAACAATAAAGACACAGCACTTACTCTTGCAAAGAAGTTGAACTTTGAGAAACTGATGGACCACATAGGTGAGAAAAATATGGTTCCACCCTCTACCTAGAAATATGTCATGAACAGATTTCACAACAAAACCATGCAT
Source organism: Arctocebus calabarensis (assembly GCA_963573935.1). Lineage (NCBI taxonomy): Eukaryota > Metazoa > Chordata > Mammalia > Primates > Lorisidae > Arctocebus > Arctocebus calabarensis. Next base: position 9,643 of record CAUYON010100505.1, on the reverse strand, counting down.
TTCTCAAAACTTAATTTAATGTTCTCATAAGATTTGTGTGCATTGCATATTTGAAAAACGTCAAAGAACTATACAAAATATTGCCCTCCACATAATGATAGGAATGCTAAAATATGTAGGTGGAAGTGTATTCACTCTGCAATTTACCTTGCAATGCATCAAATGGTAAAATCAACTGATGGATAAATTAGTGTGTGAATAGATATATGAAGAAATCAAGCATAATCCAATATTAATAATGGTATTCACTGTGAAATTCTTTCAAGTTCCCATGTTTGGATTTTTTCAGGATAAAACATAGGGAAAAATCTTTTTAATGAAAAAAAAAGGGGAGAAAGACATAGATCATCATACAAACCATTTCTCAGTTGCAGCTTAATTTTTCCAAGGTCATTATTGCTTATGTCCAAAAGTTAAGTCTTTGCCATAGCTATGTGTCCTCTAGGTACAGCTGGTTCTTGCCCCACAGTGTTCTTTCCAGTGGAGGCCACAGAAGCACACAGAGCCATCTGTAATAGAGTACGCTCACTGCTTTCATGGCAGAAATGAATAATGCAATGAAGAAAGAAGCATCAATCCTTCTTCAGTGGGGAAGGTTCCAGGGATATGAGTAGGCTTTGATAGGGCACCAATACTGAAGTCATTTCCAGATAAATCTGGCCATCTGGCTTTGGAAATGAAACTAAACATCTTACAGCCACCTAACCTTTCATAAACCAAACAAGAACATACACTGAAGGAAAGAACCCCTATTTAATAAAAGGTGCTGGGAGAATAGGATATCAACATGCAAAAGACTGAAACTGGACCCATGCCTTTCTCCACTGACAAAAACTGATTCAAGATGGATAAAAGACCTGAATTTAAGGCATGAAATGAAAAACACTTGAAGATATCGGCCTGAGGAAAACTTTATGAAGACTTCCATGGCAATTGCAACAACAAAAATAAGCAAATAAAACTTAATTAAACTGAAAAGCTTCTATACAGCTAAGGAGACAACAAAAAAAGCAAATAGATAATCTACACAATGGGAAAGGATATGTGCATATTTTGAAGAAGATCAAAGTTGATGAACTAGGATCTACAGATAACTCAGATTAATCCATGTGAAAAAAGCCAACGATCCCATATATCAGTGGGCAAGAGAGATGAATAGAACCTTCTCTAAAGAATACAGATGCATGGCTAACAAATATATGAAAAAATGCTCATCATCCCTAATTATTAGAGAAATGCAAATCAAAACCACCCTGAGATATCATCTAACCCCAGTGAGAGTGGCCCACATCACAAAATCTCAAAACTGCAGATACTGATGAGGATGTAGAGGAAAGGGCAGACTTTTACAGTGCTGCTGGGACTGCAAACTGATACAGCATTTTTGGAAGGAAGTAAGGCGAACCCTCAAAGAACTCAAGCTAGATCTCCCATTTGATCCTACAATCCCATTACTGGGCATCTACCCAGAAGGAAAAAACATCCTTGAACCATAAGAACACTTACACTAGACTGTTTATTGCAGCTCAATTTATAATCATTTCCAAAATGTGGCAACAGCCTAAATGCCCACCAACTCAGTAATGGATTAACAAACTCTGGTATATGTATAGCATGGAATACTATCCAACCATTAAACAAGATGGAGACTTTACATCCTTTCTGTTAATGTGAATGGAAGTGGAACACATTATTCTTAATAAAGCATCGCAAGAATGGAGAAGCAAGAATTCTATGTACTTAATTCTCATATGAGGACAGTTGATGACCTAGTACATGTTGGGGGTGGGTGAAGGGGAAAGAAGAGAGAGGAAAGTAGGGAGGGGGTGGAGGAAGGGAAGAGCAGAGAGAGGGAAGGAGGAAGGGATGGGGGAAGGGAAGAGCAGAAAGAGTAAAGGAAGGAAGGTGGAGGGGTCAAGATGTGTTACACACATTTTGAGGGCAGGACACAATTATAAGAGAGACTTTACCTAATAAATGCAATTAAACTAACCTGGTTCCTTGTATCCCCAATGAATCCCCAATATTAAAAATAAATAAATAAATATATATGTATATTTTTAAAAGATGGTTTAATGGAACAACACTCTATTCCCCAGAATTCAAGTTCAATTACTCTCATTTTGCATGGACTCCAGTGAGATGGTACTTTCCACGGTCCTGACTGTGAAAATGAAAACCCAGGGAATTCACTTATCTTACAATGATGATGACACAACAAGGATAAAGCAAATGAATTGTGCTTTGGTTCTGCAGCAAGCCTAGGTCTGTTTACCCTCAATCACTGCTTCTCACTCTTCTGAGACTCTTCGTATCATAGCAGTCCAATCTTACATTGGAAATTCCAAACCCCTGTTAAAATTGGGTTCTAAGGGATCCAGCTGACAGGAAGCATTGACAGGTGCAAGGCATGTCGGTCATTCCACTCCCCCTACTGGGGGCACAGTCTCTAGCACAGTTTGCTTATTTTCTAAGGTTTCGGTTTCTACTACTTGAGCTCACCTTGGCTGCAGCTCTGATCAGCCCACCTTAACTCTCGTTTATGGGTGGTAGGAGCTTCTTGCTGTTTCAAATCTCTAAGCTATGTTACCATCTGCTGGCCAATTTTCAAGTTCTTTTGAAAACTGTAAACCATTTTCAGGATTAAATTCATTCTGTTTTATTGCACTAGTCTTGCACTCTCACTCTCAACCCCAAGATCTATGCCATTTTTAGTGACATTAGGGTTGAGCCTCTGCAAACTGCGTTTCTTCTTTGCCAGATGGCTCCCAAGATAGGAAGCTAGGGCAGGAGGAAAGACAATTTATCCTCCTATTTCTATTGCTATATTACCCCAGCAGCACTCACGCACCTGGGTTGGCTTCATTCCAGTGACATTAGCTACCTCCAGTTTGCAGTGTCCCAACACTCCCAGAGCCAGTCTTACCAAGTTCTCATAAAGCCCTCAGAACAAGCCACAAAAGCCTCCTTTTCTACCCCTACCTCAGAAAAATAAGTCTCAGTCCTAGTCACCCTTCCCTCTGAATTCTTCACTCTTTAAAAGTCTTAATTTCAGCTTTAGATCACACCTCTTTAAAACTTGTAAGGTTTAGTAACTCAAAATTCTTCTTTTTGTTTCTCTATCCCTAGAGTTAGAAGCTACTTCCTGAAGTTTCTACCCACAAAACACCTTCATGTTCCCCTTTTTTGATGCATGTGTTCTCTAATATTTTGTTAACAATTCTTAATTTATCTCATAGAAGGAATTGATGTGGTTCTTATACGAGTATTCTCATTGGACTATAACTGGACCCTAGTTTTCTTTTCCAGGTTAGATATGATTTGTATGTAAGAATTCAACAGTCAGTAAATATGAGGCATGCCAAATATACATTAAGTCTAAGTGAATAAAATCTAAAATTGGTGCTTGTGCCTTCTTTCTCTGATAGCAGAATTGAAAGAAATAGTATTATTGCATTCAGGGGGGCATTTGATTTTTCAGAGGAAGGCTCACCATTTCTCAATGGGCTACAGGAGAGAGAAGGCATGGTGTTGTCTTAGAGACTGTCCAAAAGAGATTGGCTCCACAGGGGTTGTCTGGTTTGCTGCTAGAGTTCTATGCCACCATAGAGTAAAGACATATTAATTTAAATCAAGTGCAAAAGAGCAAAATATGAAGAGATGCTTCTTTGAATAATTTATGAAAGTAGCAAATGCAAGGGAGAGTCAGCTTTAAGCAGTTAATAGGGCCAGTTAATACAATAACAGTTAACAGCAGCACCACTGAATTGTAAAGTTCCCATTTTTTCACCTCCTACTTCTCTAGACGAGAAGTCAGAAACAAGTTAGCAATTGAAGAATAGAAGGCTGGAACTCTGACTGCTAGAAAGTTAGACTATCACATGAGGCTGAACATCCTAATTATTTACTAGTAGATATTTTACTATCTGAATGTAAACAGGAAATATGGGAAATTGAGTTTTAATCCAGGAATGGAAAGAGAACTAGTTCACTCAATACATTTACAAAAAGAATCACCTAACAGGCACAATGTCAGGGTATATGATATATGTCACACCTCCCAGGTGAGGAGCATAACTACAACTTGGACTTTACCTAACAAACATAAACAATATAAACTAACCATCTGTGCTCTCACATAAATCTGAAATGTAAAAAAAAAGAAATAAAAAAATACTTATTTTCTAATTTCACTTCCACTGTTAGACAGTCAACATAATATACATGCCGAGAATCTCTCAGAAGGAAGTGAACTGTTCCCTTAGAGTGCCAGCCCATCCACCACCAGATGGTGTTTTGGTTGGGAAGAGAATTGGTCTGGCAAATTGTTGAGGAGTTCTTTTTCAGCTAAAGGAGAAGAAATGCTTTGTTCTCAGTAGCCATTAAGGATCTCTGGAGAATAAAATCTCCCTGAAGAGTTTTCAGATGCAAAACAGTGTCACTTCCCCGTTCCTCATCCTGAGCCTTAGAGTGGGATATAAAAGTGGCAGGTGTGAATTCACTTTAGCAGATAAACAGGAGGACTTGTTCTGTGGTGGCTCTCATCTTTCTGTCTTCTGGTGAGTTCTGAAACCCTATGAGGCTAAGCCAGCTAATTCTCCCCAAGCTTGCTAGAAGAAACAGTTGAACTGGGAAAGAGGAAGTGGGGGAGACTGGCTGGAGGGAATCTGATAGCAGCATCTTAGAGTGAGCAAGGCCTTGGGGTTCTCGTTCTGGCACAGCCAGTAACGAATTATATAACCCTGAGCAATTCATTTTATTTCTCTAGACTTTCCACTTACTATTACAAATTTCCCTCTGTAGCAGACCATATAGCTCATGGTATAGAGAAGAGAGAGCTAAGCTCAGAACACTATGTAATCATAAGAAACACCAGTAACATCTCAGTAATATAATATGGTGATAAGGGCATGGGGAAGGGTTTTGGATCTCAACACTAGAACATGAAAGCTCAGGAGATGAGAGCGTCAGGGACTGGCAGTCTCTACATCTGCAGTGCAAGAACCACAGGATTATGTTTATAAGAAGTGGCAGGAGAAGGCAGTTGGAAGCGAGTGTGCATTCTTTCATGGCCAATTACTCTGACTTTGTCCCTTCTCCTGCCCACAAGAGGCCTACATGGCATCTCTCTACAAAAACTCCTAGGATTCATTCTCTTAATACGACTGCTTCTGTTCCTCAAATTCTATCTCTATCTCTATCTCTGTCTCTATCTATCTTTCTCTCTCTCTCCTTCTGCTAAGGCAAATAGCCCCAAGGCACCTAAGAGTAATTGTTCCTGAGCAAGATAATAGCAAAGCGGTTTGAGTCAGGACCATAGATAAGCCGGGCCAGAGACCTGGCCAGTCCTGGGCCCTGACAAGTGGCGCCCCAGAAGGGACCCAACATCCATCGAACTCCAAACTTCAAAAGTCAATGTCTCTGTCATTTATTAATATTGCTCCAAATACAGAGAGGGAAGTAAGACCCCAATCATAGGAAAGTTTCAGAAATCTGGGAATAAAGTGGTCACAACTCATCCCATGACAAACTAACAGCTAAAGCACACGTCATCTAACTTTGCTCGTCCCTTGTGAATTATGAGATAACAAAATACATATAAAAAATCCCAAAAGTTTAAAAGAACAGGCGAAATCCCCTACCCATGAACTTTACATGAAGCACAAAGCACTAATTATTTGCAGCCACTTACTATTTATTATATAGATGGAAAGATACTGTCTTTAGAAAGCTTCTCTGTACATCCCTCCCATCCCTCTCTACTTCCTTTCTGTGACCTATCAGCACCCTCACACACCCTCATAGGCATTCGTTACTTAACCAGAAATTAAAAAGTAAAAGATAATAAAAGAACATCCAAGCCTAAAGGACTCTGGAGAATTTCCTAAAAACAGACAAAAAGTATCCTTAAAGAAGACACAGTCCTACTATGAAACTAATTTCATATGAAAGCTATAACCCAATTATAGCACAATAATATGGGGAAAGGGACAAAGGAGGGGAAGGTAGGGGGGAGGATGGGTGGAGGGAGGGTAATTGGTGGGACCACACCTACAGTGCATCTTAGAAGGGTACAGGTGAAACTTACTAAATGTGGAATATAAATATCTGAACACAATAACTAAAAAAATGCCATGAAAGCTATGTTAACTAGTTCCATGAAAATATTTCAAATTGTATATAAAACCAGCACATTGTACCCCATGATTGCAATAATGTTAACAGTTATGATTTAATTTAAAAAAAAAAAGGCACAGTTCTGGAAAAAGAAATGTTTTTTTGTTTGTTTGTTTTGTTTTGTTTTCCCTAAACTTAAAGAGCCATTACCTGCTAGATCCAGGGTTAAATCCCAAGACTTGTGACACTCAGCCCAGGATCTTTTCCCCAAAATGACTCTGGTTCTTCTATAGTTTCCATAATATAATTGTTCTGGATTCTAGGAGCTGAAGAAATTGAGTCTGGCCTTGGAAACAGGTACTTTTTCATTCATTTCCTTCGTATGTTTCTGTCTTTAGCCATTCGCTCCTTGTCAGAGGGTAACTGAGAAATCGTCATTCAGAAATGCACACCTCTATTTTACTTTTCAGCTTTCTCTCCATTGTCCTAATGATGCTTCAAAGACCTTGGTAAGAGAATAGAGTCTTGTAAGACTTCTTGTTTTTCAATTTTATTGCCTTCCAACTGAACTACAAGACAAGCTAATCTCACTGGACCTGAGTCCACATCTAGCAAAGATTAAATGAGTAAATGGATGCAGTTTTTTGCAGGGTACCTAGCACATTGCATATGTTCAGGAATGGATATAATTAGTGGAATAACTTGCTGGAAACCATAGTGCATCTGAGTCCTGTATTGCTGGGGAAAATTCCAAAAACTTCCTAGAGAGACAATGCTGCATTGCACGTCATTCCAGCATCTCCGTCACTTTAAAATATCTAGAGCTTTCTATCCTTTTCCATTCTTTTTTTCCCAGCTTTTTTTATTAGATCATAACTACGTACATTACCACATCTATGGGGTACAATGTGCTGGTTACATATACAATTTGGAATGTTTACATCAAACTTGCTAACATAGCATTCATCTCACTTATTTAATTGTTGTGTTTAGACACTTATACACTACTCTTCATATATTTGACATGTACCCTTGCAATATCCACAGTAGGTGACATAAAGAGCTCTTAGGGCATTGTCTGACTTTGCTTTGTTAAAGACTGGAGAGTAAAATAAAGAAAACGATGGTATGCATTTCTAGAGTCCTTCCAAAGGGGTGTGCCCTATAAGACTAAAACAAGTCTACTAGATGAAAAGCCCTCCAGGCTTCTCTATCCGTATTTACCATGGGGCAGTTCACATGAAAGCATTTCACAAGCATCGGAATGACAGGAGAATCTACACTCTAATCACTCTCACAGGGATATGGCTGTAGGAATCCAAATGTGAGTGCTAGCATAAGAAAAATCATGATTAAATATGATATATGAGGGTTTAGAAAGGTATCTTAGTGGGAGAGTTGATTAATAACAGTGAGAATTCTAAAAGCACATAAATGAAAATGTTATGTGAAAAAACAAATCTAGTGTGTACAACTGACAGTGTGTGCATATGTAAATGCTGCACGGATCAGTGCAGACTGAGTCTGAGCAGATAAGACAAGTGTGTGATAAAGAGCACAAAGCTCAAGAAGGAGCATATAAATGTTTCTCTACACAAGGAGCAAAAATATGAGAGATGGAGAGTGTTGGGGGTGAGTAATTTGTTGGAGCCTGAGTGAGATCCAGTATGAAGCTGCTATGAAGGTACATGGATATTTCTATATGAATAATGAGTATTTTGAGAGTAAGCAAGACTCTGTAAGGATGTAAGAGGGTTATTTGGAAGAATGTTCTCCCACAGACTGAGGGCTAGGGTGCCTATGATATACATAGAACAATAAATATTCCTTTTACTAAATTTCTATGCTCAATTTTCCAAAAACAAATAACTTTGTGTCTTTTCAAATATATATATAAATATATACTTGTTTCTGCAAATATATATATTTGCAGAAACTCTGTCAATGAAAAACTGTGTCCAAAAGCAACTAGTTCCACACCTTGAGCCCCTTTCCCCCTCAAGCCAAGTAAACTAGCTCTGGGAAGACCTCTCATTAACTAACAAAACACACTTGAAAAACATTCTCAGGAAAATGTTGAACGGCTTCCAAAAGCTATTTGGGATTCAAACTTCTGATTATCTCTAGTCATCACTACTTAGGAATTATACTTAACATATTTCTTTTTTTTGTTTGTTTAATAGAAATATTTTATTATTTTTTACACATGCTGAATAGAATAAGAATACTGTAGAGTACTCCAATATATGACTTAAGAGTTATTATTTACTCTTTCTATTTTTTTGTCTTTATTATTAAATCATGGCTGTGTACAATAGTGCAATCAAGGGGTACAGCATGCTGGTTTCATATACAATCTTAACTATTTTCATCAAACTGATTAACATAGCCTTCCTAGCATTTTCTCAGTTATTATATGGAGACATTTGTATTCTGCATTTAGTAAGGTTCGCCTGTACCCTTCTAAGATGCACCGTAGGTGTGGCCCCACCAATTACTCTCCCTCCACCCCAACGTCCCCCCTCCCCTCCCTACTCGTGCCCCTTTCCCCATATTCTTGGCTATAGTTGGGTTATACCCTTCATTTGACAGCTATAAATTAGCTTCATAGTAGGGCTGAGTACATTGGATACTTTTTCTTCCATTCTTGAGATACTTTGCTAAGAAGACTATGTTCCAGCTCCATCCATGTAAACATGAAAGAGGTAAAGTCTCCATCTTTCTTTAAGGCTGTGTAATATTCCTTTTTTGTTTGTTTGTTTTTTCAGCCCAGCATCACGATGGCCTTTGTGGTGCTGGAACCAGGGGAAGACTGGGTGATGTGACTAATAACTACTTAGATCATTAAGTAACTTTTACAGTTAAGTAGGGAGAAGTTGAGGCTGTTTTTCCTCTTACACAAGGAATTATTATTATTTTTTGAGACAGAGTCTCACTATGCCACCCTCTGTAGAGTGCTGTGGCATCCCAGCTTATAGCACCTCAAACTTTCATGCTTAAATGATTCTCTTGAGTCAGCCTCCGAAGTAGCTGGGACTACTGGTGCCCGCCACAATGCCCAGCTTTTTTTTGGTTGCCAAATATTTTTTTGTTGTCATTGTTGTTTAGCTGGCCCTGGCCAGCCTTGGTGTATGTGGCCTGCACCCTACTCACTGGGCTACGGGCACTGCCCCATGAGGAACTATTGAAAAATAAGAAAACCTAGGAATACTGAAAGACTTCTCTTACTAAGTTTTTGGCATGTTCACTCTAATAATCCCCACTACCCACGCATTTAATGTTTTAACATGTCAAATATTACTCAGGAACATATCTACCTGATGTGCTCTAAATCACTTTGTACATATGTATTCACCCTTTTGAAAAAGAATTGTGGGATCTTAATTCAATTCATCTCACATTCACTGGCCATTTGCTCTTTGCCAGTCACCAAGGTAGGCTGAAAGATATCTAGAATGTAAGTTCTCTATCTTGATCTTCTCTGGAACTCTATCTATCTATCTATCTGTCTATCTATCTATCTATC
>CAUYON010100503.1:0-44519 GCA_963573935.1 Arctocebus calabarensis | reverse complement strand
GGAACCGAAACTGGACCTGAGGGTGCCTGGGGCAAATTCTTATGGCTCCAGCTTGTGTCATCACCCCTCAAGAGCCCCAGGGTTGCCTTATAGTGGAGCGCCAGGAGATAAAATTTCTTTTGGACACTGGAGCAACCTTTTCTGTACTTCTCTCTAGCCTTGGTCTTTTATCCACCAAATCCATAACTACACAGAGGTTGTCTGGAAAGCCAGTTACCAAACTTTTCTCCCAGCCTTGAAGCTACAATTGTAATGACTTGCTGTTCTCTCATCCCTCCCTAATCATGCCTGAAAGTGCTGCTCCCCTTTTGGGGAGGGACATACTAATTAGAACAGGAACTTTTCCCTCCTGGAGATCTAGTTATGATCAAAACTCTTCCCTTTGGGGGCAAAACACGATTGTAAGAGGGACTTTACCCAACAAATGCAACCAGTGTAACATGGTTTCTTGTACCCTCAATGAATCCCCAACAATAAAAAAAAAAAAAAAAAAAAAAAACTCTTCCCTCTAATTCACCTTCCCTAACCCCAACTTGGGAAGTCCCCTTTCCTGTTATCTTGTCTTCTTCTACAGCTGTTAAAGTTATCGGAGTCAATTCCTGCATACATCATTCACGAGTAAAATCCTAAAAAAAAAAAAAAAAAAAACCCTCCCTATTCAATAAAAGGTATGTGGAGAACAGGATAACCACAAGTAAAAGACTGAAACTGAACTTCCACCTCTCACCACTTACAAAATTGATTCAAGATGGATAAAAGATTTAAATCTAAGGCATGAAACAATAAAAATCCTTGAAGAAAGCATAGGGAAAATACTTGAATATATGGGCCTGGAAAAAGAGTTCATGAAGAAGACTTCCGTTGCAATTGCAACAGCAACAAAAATAAACAAATGGGACTTAATTAAACTGAAAAGCTTCTATACAGCTAAGGAAACAACCACCAAAGCAAACAGACTGGGAAGATATTTGCATATTATGAATCAGACAAAAACTTGGTAACTAGGATCTTTAGAGAACTCAAACTAAAAAACAAAAAAGACCTAACATTCTCATATATCACTGGGCAAGAGACATGAATAGAACCTTCTCTAAAGAAGACAGACAAATGGCTAATAAACATTTGAAAAAATGCTCATCATTCCTAATCATCAAAAAAATTAAAATAAAACGACTCCGGATATCACCTCACCCCAGTGAGAATGGCCCACATCACAAAGTCTCAAAGCTGCACATGCTGCCATAGACGTGGAGAAAAGAGAACACTTTTATACTGCTGTGTTGGTGGGACTACAAACTAATACAACCTTCTTGCAGGGAAGTATGGAGAATCCTCAAAGAACTCAAATTAGACCTCCCATTTGATCCTGCAATCCCATTACTATGCATCTACTCAGAAGAAAAATATATCCTTTTATCATAAGGATATTTGCACTAGGTTGTTTATTGCAGCTCAATTTACAATCGCTAAAATGTGTGGAAACAGCATAAATACCCACCAACCCAGGAATTAATTAACAAGCTGTGATATGTGTATACCATGGAATACTATAAGCCACTAAAAAAGATGGAGACTTTACATCTTTTGTATCAACCTGGATGGTAGTGGAATACATTCTTCTTAGTAAAGCATCCTAAGAATGGAGAAGCAAAAACCCAATGTACTCTACTCTAACATGAAGGCAGCAGATGAGCTAATGCAAGGGGCAGGGAAATGAGCAAGTGGGGAGAGGGAAGGAAGGAGGGGGATAAGGGGTCACAATGTATGGCACACCTCTTGGAGGTGGGACACAATTAGAAGAGGGACTTCAACTAACAATGCAATCAGTATAACCTAATTCTTTATATTCCCAATGAATCCCAAATGATGAAAACATAGTAATTTTTAAATATCTAAAATATAATAGTAATGAAATTTAATCAATTCTGTTTCAAAAGTATCCACATAACCTTAACCAATATGAGAATTGGAATTAATGTATTATTATCAATTTTAAAATTAATACAGTAAAGGAAAAAAAAACTCTCTCTCAATTAAAGCATCTGGTACCTTTCATGATGATATTTTGTATAGACTGGTTCATAAGTATTTGAGGATGTGGCAGGCACAATCAATCAAAATAAAAATTTAGTACAAAGACAGGCAATGTTTCAAAGATGGCGTATCAAATTGTCTTTATTGGCCTAACAATGAATGACCGCAGAATGAATTCAACAATTGTTAGTTTTCTCTCCCTTTTTGCACAGAAACAGGTCTACCAGATCAGATTTAATAACAGTTTCATTATTAAAATAGTACACCTTTAATCATCAGTTAATATTTTGACATAAGTTACCTGAGAAATAACTTACAACCAGAATAAAATAAAAATAAGATTTGAAGTTTGGAAGTGGGGGAGTATGGTTAGAATAACAGCTGCTCTAGTTTTCATATTCTCACAAAGCATACTGATTCAATATAGAGTGACAAAACAGAAATCTTATTTTGACATAGAAAAATCCCACTTTACTTGCCTTTTTGTATCCCAAGCATCAAGGACATGGTAGCATAATATCTAAATGAATATCATGAGATAGAGATGATAAAACAGATGAGGTAGACTGCAAATGGCCACAAATTCTTTCCGAGCCTGTATGCTCACTCCTGTGCAATGTGACTGTGCTACTCTTAGCATCGAGAATCTCAATGAGACACTAGCAAACACAACATAAGCTGAGGCCTGTGCACTGGGGCTTGTCCTCTTTCTACACTATGGAACCCTGCAACCCACCCATGTGAATAAGCCCAGGTTAACCTTCTTTCTGGATGAGAGAAATATGGACATTACTCTAATGGACATGTACCAACCACACACACCATATTAAGTGAGGTCTCATGAGACCTATTAGATCAATTGGTTTATCAACCACCAGACATAAAAATAAAGCCATCTGAGCTGGCAGATATTAATAGAATTGTTCAATCAACCCAAACAACTGTGAGAAATAACTTCTTTAAGCCACTATGTTTTGAGGGTTTGGGGCTATCTGTTAAATGAAGCAACCAATATAGATAGGCTACAAACCTTGGGAAAAAATCTGTATGTTTCTATTCTCAAATGAGACTTTTATAATGTAGCTTGGTATCATACCACCAACCTCAAAGCTGTAACACTAGAGAAATAACAATCTATTTAAATATAATTACATTTTAAATCCACAAGGATACTAGAAAAATCAACATATACTGTGTGTGTATATATATACACATGCACACACACAAAATTCCACTAGGTCCTCAAAACTTCAGGCCATTTGCAAGGATATAGATGAAGACAGAAAAGTGATAAAAATAAAACAAATTCCAAAACCAAACCACAAAGAAAAGGGATCTCTTAATCCTTTGTCAGTACTCTTTATGTATGAGTATTTAGCATAAAAATGCATATTTGAAATATATATACACAAACAAAATATCTCAAATTAACATTTATTCAAGGATAAAGGTGAACAAATTCAAAAATGAGTATCTGTAAAAACTACAAAATAAGGGCGTTGCCTGTGGCTCAAAGGAGTAGGGCGCCAGCCCCATATGCCGGAGGTGGCAGGTTCAAACCCAGCCCCGACCAAAAACTGCAAAAAACAAAAACAAACAATAAAAAAAAACCTACAAAGTAATATTAGCAGATAAACACTATTACTTACAAAGATTTTAGCAATGTCTACATAATTTGCCATCTTTTAGTATCTATTGAATTTAAGGCAAATTTACTAACTATAGAAATTAAGGCAAATTCCCAAACCACTCGTGGTCAAGACCATCAGATTGCACAATTTGAGAACTCCTATTCACATCATTGTGAATAGTGCAGCACAAAACCTGTACCATCAATATACAGTGGTTCCTTTGGGTCTGATATAAACTTGGACACATGGCCAGGCACAATGTCTCACACCTCTAATCCCAGTTACTTAGGAGCTTGAGATGAGAGGCTCACTTTAAAGCCAGTTGTTCCAGATCAGCCTAGACAACACAGTGAGATTTCATTTCTACAAAAAAAATGAAAAAATATTAGCCCAGGCATGGCAGTGCACACCAATAGACCCAGCTACTCAGAAGGATGGGGCAAGAAGATTGGGCCCAGGAAATCAAGACTAAAGTGAGCTATATCACACCACTGCAAGCCCAACTGGGAACCTAACTGGTATAATGCACACATTCTGGGTAAAGGGCACACTTATAACTTCAACATAAAATGTACAAAACCAAATTATGTAGCCAACACATGTGTACCCCTATAATATTCTCAAATTTTTTTAAAGAGACTAGTTTTAAGTTGGTTAAATAATAACTGAATAATTTTAAAGAAACAATAAAAAATCTGTGATCAAATAAAATCACTTTTACGTCGATCTTTTTCTAACTCACATTGCTTAACTATTATTATCATTTCAACCAATTATTCTGGTGAAGGTAAACTCACATAGCAGTATGTTACCTGATCTATTTGATACCACCAAAAACACTGTTAAACTCTTATGATTCTACTAACAAGCATTCATAAATGGAAAATTAGCCATTCCTAAATTTTAAATACTCTACTAACTTTTTTTTTACAGTTTTTGGTCAGGATGGGTTTGAACCCACCACCTCTGGTATATGGGGCTGGCGCCCTATTCCTCTGAGCCACAGGCGCCACCCCTACTAAACTTTTTTTTAAGGAATAAGTCTGATTATGTTGCCTAGCTAGCCTCAAACTCCTGGGTACAAGGGATCCTCCTACCTTAGCCTCCCAAGTAGCTGTGCCGACTATAGATATGTACCATCACACTATCTGACATTTCAAATAACTAGCATATGCATGATAATACCATAGGTAAGAGGAAGAGGGTGCTGAAAGCAAAATGGGGTACAAAATACATTTTCAAATTCTCAAGGTATGTGTTAATGTGATATTCTAAGTTCTGAGAGCTTCTAAGTTCTCAAAAGGGTGATTAACAAAATGAAGTCCTTGAATACCTAGGAATAAATCTAACTAACATATGTGAGATCTCAGTGTTGAAAACCAGAAAATATTACTGATAGAAAATAAAAAGACAGGCCAGATATGCTAATAGCAGCTCACAACTTTAATACCAGCACTTTGGGATGCCAAGGTGGGAGGAATGCTTAAGCTTGGGATTTCAACACCAACCTGTGTATTATAGTAAGACTCTGTTAAAATAAAAAAATTAACCTGGCATGGTGGCACATGCCTCTACTCCCAGCTACTTGGGAGGCTGAGACAGGAGGATTATTTGAGTCCAGGAGTTTGAGATTGCAGTGGGCTATGACTGTGCCACTGCACTCCTGCCTGAGCAAAAGAGCAAGACCCTGTCTCAAGAAAGAAGAAAATAGGGCTTGTGGCTCATGGAGTAGGGCGCCAGTCCCATATACCAGTGGTGGCTATATGGTGGCTGGCTCCATACACCAAAGATAGCGGGTTCAAACCCGGCTTCAGCCGAACTGCAAAACAGAAAAATAGCCAGGTGCTGTGGTGGGTGCCTGTAGTCCCAGCTACTTGGGAGGCTGAGGCAAGAGAATCGCCTAAGCCCAGGAGGTGGAGGTTGCTGTGAGCTGTGTGTCGCCACGGCACTCTACTCAGTGCGATAAAGTGAGACTCTGTCTCTCCAAAAAAAAAAAAAAAGAAGAAGAAAATAAAAAGACAAATGAGTAACATGATCACGAACTAAAAGATACAAGGCTTTAAAAATATCAATTGTAGGCAAACCTATCTACAGAATCAATGCACTACCAATCAATGACCAAGCAGACTTTTCCATGGAATTTGAAAAGCTGATTATAAAGTTTATATGGAAATGTAAAGAACCAAGGAAAACATAAAATAACAAAAGTAACAAACCTATTCTAGACACCAAAATTTATTATAAAGCTATAGCAATTAGACAAATAGAGCACATCCACACATACATGATCAACTGATTTATGACTAAGGTGACACTGTAATGTAATAAGGAATGGATAACCTTTCAGTGAAGGATATTGAGTCTTCTAAATACTTACATGGAAAAATATGAACCTTGATCTTTACCTTATACGATACCAAAAAATCAATTCTAGATGAACTGCGGATATAAACGTAAAGGGTAAAACAATAAAAGTTCCCAGAAGAAAACTTCAGAGAATATATTAATGACGATAGATAATAAGCAAAGATTTCTAAAATAGAACATAAACACTGATCATAAATGAGGACAAATTAAGTTAGATTACATTAAACTCAAGAACTAGTCATCAAAAGCTCCTAATGAGTAAAAAAAGAAAGACACTAAAGGAGAGGAAATACTTGAAATACATTTAGCTGACAAAAATATTCTTTATTTTTTTCAGAGACAAAGTCTTACTTTGTCACCCTCAGTAGAGTGCCATGATGTCACAGCTCACAGTAACCTCCAACTCTCTTGGGCTTAGGCGATTCTCTTGCCTCTGCCTCCCGAGTAGCTGGGACTATAGGCACCTGCCACAATGCCCACCTATTTTTTTGTTATTGTTGCAGTTTGGCCAGGGCCGGGTTCGAACTCGCCACCCTTGGTATATGGAGACAGTGTCCTATTCACTGAGCCACAACAAAAATATTCTTCTTTATTTTACTTATTTAGCTTTTTTTGTTTTTTTGTTTTTGGGGGTTTTTTTTGAGACAAAGTCTCAAGCTGTAGCCCTGGGTAGAGTGCTGTCGCATCACAGCTCACAGCAACCTCCAACTCTTGGGCTTAAGCGATTCTCTTGCCTCAGCCTCCCAGGTAGCTGGGACTACAGGCACCCACCACAACGCCTGGCTATTTTCTGGTTGTAGTTGTCATTGTTGTTTGGCAGGCCCGAGTTGGATTCAAATCACCAGTTTTGGTGTGTGTGGCTAGCACCTTAGCCGACAAAAATATTCTTATCTGTAATATACAAATAAGTTCAATAAATCAAGTAGGGGAAAAAAGCAATTTTAAAAAGCAATAAATAAATAAAAGAAAAAAATGGGCAAAAGGGTAGATAAGGTATTTTACAAAAAAAGATATTCAAGAAGGCAACAATCATATAAAATGGCACTTGACACCCTTAGCCATGAGGAAAATATAAATTAACCCACAAGGAGATACTACTATATAGTCACCAAAATGGATAAAATGATAGACAGCTAAATATGGCCAAAGAGGTGGAACACTGCTATTGGGAATGTGAATTCGAACAGTAACTTTGGAAAACTAGCAGTATCTAGCAAAGCTGAGTATCTACATAGTTTTTGATCCTGGAATTCCAATCTTAAGTATACACTCTACAGAAACACATGCATGTGCTCACCAAGAAACACATACAAAAATATTTGCAGCACCCCATTGTAACAGTGTGAACTCAGAAATAACTCCAATGTGGTACAGTCACACAATGGAATACCATACAGCAATAAGAAAATGAACATTGCTACATACAAGATTGATGAATCCCATAAACATTAACTGAGGAAAGAGACCAGACACAAGAATGTAAGAAGTACTTTATTCTATTAAATAAAATTTCAAAAACAAGCAAAATTTATCAATGGTGTTTGAAGTCAGGATAGTAATTACCTGAGTTTATATGATGCTGTTGAAGGATGGGCAAAGAAATGAAGAAAAAGTTTGGGGAAGGTTTCTGACTACAAAGTATGTTCATTTTGTGAACATACTATACTTCAGTATAAATTTTGTTTGTTCGGGTTTTTTTTTTGAGACAGAGCCTCAAGCTGTTGTCCTGGGTAGAGTGCCGTGGCATCACCACTCATAGCAACCTCCAACTCCTGGACGTAAGCGATTCTCTTGCCTCAGCCTCCCAAGTAGCTGGGACCACAGGTGCCCACCACAACGCTCAGCTATTTTTTGGTTGTAGCCATCATTGTTGTTTGGTGCGCCTGGGCTAGATTTGAACCCACCAGCTCAGGTGTATGTGGCTGGTGCCTTAGCGGCTTGAGCCACAGGCGCCGAGCCTCTTCAGTACAAATTTACTGTAAAAAATCAGGCCAAGCATGGCTGCTCATCTATAATCCCAGGACTCTGGGATGTCAAGGCAAAGGGGTTGCTTGAAACTCATTTAAGACCAGCCTGGGCAAAGACAGCAAGACCCCATCTCTATGAAGAAATATAAAATAAACACTTTGCCACAAGTGATGAAACATGCCCATAATCCTAGCTACATGGGACTAAGGTAGAGGATGACTTTAGGATCACCAGAAATTCAAGGTTACGTGAGCTATGATCATGCCATTGCATTCTAGCCTGGGCAACAAAGCGAGACTCTTTAGAAAGAAAAAATCAATACCTAGAGGGGTATCACAAATTAGGTTAAGAAACAGAGCTTTTACTAAGAGATGCAAGGCATTAGAAATAGAACTGAGCTAGAATAAGCATGCTCATTTTTTTTCTCCAACTCTTTTTTTGGGTCCCAGTTTCATAAAGCCAAAGCCTAAAGACAAACCCAAGGTTACCTTTCAGTCTGTAGACAACTTCTTCAATACGTTACCCTCTTAAAAAATCAAATAAAGGCCAGGTATTGTGAATTACACTTGTAATCCCCACATTCTGGGAGACCAAGGTGGGAGGATGAACTCAGCAGTTCAAGACCAGCCTGAGCAAGAGCAAGCCCCCATCTCTACTGAAAACAGAAAAAATTGCTGGGCATTGTGGTAGGCACCTATAGTCCCAGTTAATCGGGAGGCTGAGGCAGGAGGATTGCTAGAACTCAGAAGTTTGAGATTGCTATGAGCTAGGCTAATGCGATGGCAGTCTAGACTGGGGCAACACCGTGAGACTCTTGCCTCGAGAAAACAAACAAAAAAAAGGAATCAAAGTAAAAATTCAGTAAGAATTCTAAATGAGGAAAATATAAAGTAAGCAGTTCAGGGAAGCTTTTCAACTAAATACTCTTTCTCACTCATAGAAATGATAAAATCTGTGGGATCCTGTAATAAAAGGAATGTGGTCCTTACACAATTTTCTTCAAGTCAAAAGCTAAAGAAGCAAAAGTAGCTACCATGTATAGGTGAAAGGGGTAGCAGATTACATACAGACATGGGGCCAGATCTATAAGTGGTAACAAGGAAAATGCATCTGCCTAGACTATTTCCCAAGAAGCCTAAAAAAGGTGGTGGCAACCAAGGTAGGTGGCTTATTAAGGACTTGAGATCTATAACCTAGGCACACACTGCCATTATTAAGAAGTCCAGGGGCTGGGTGCAGGTGGTTCTCCTGTAATCCTAGCACTATGGGAGGCCAAGGTGGGTGGATTTCCTAAACTACGGGTTTGAGACCAACCTGAGCAAGAGCAAGACCCCGTGTCTAAAAAACATAACCGGGCATTATAGCAGGTGCCTATAATAACTACTAGGGAGGCTGAGGCAAAAGAACCTCTTGAGCCTAAGAGTTTGAGGTTGCTGTGAGCTATGTGACACCAAAGCACTCTACTGCGGGTTAAAAAATTATACACACACACAAAAAAAAAAAAAAAAAAAAAAAAAAGAAGTCCAACAGCTCATTTTATTTAATAACAGTTTTCATGTTGTACATGTTACATAGCTGAGATGAATATTGTCACTACAAAGGTAATGATTCTAATCTTTATTTGAAAAGTATATAATGTGACCCATCAATGTAAGTACTGTCATATTTAAAAGATTATTGTAATAAATTTGCACAATATGACTGCAAGAAATTTTTTTTATACTGTAGAAACAACTAGGATTGGGAGTCAAGAGGCCTAGCATAAAACCAGGCATACAGCAGACCTCTTATAAATGATAGATGAATAATCTAGTGCTGACAGACATTGAGCATGTTACTTCTTCTTTCATTGTATCTGTTTCTTCATTACTAAAATAAGACTGTAATAAGAAATAAATAAATTATTACATATAAAATGCTTAGAACAGTCTTTGACACAGTGAGTACTCAATAAATAGTAGACCCTATAACTAGATGCCAGTCCTGAGTCTGCCACTAAAATCAGATATAATTTCACACAAATAACTAGTCATTCTGGAATTCTACAAAGTGACCGGACTAGTAATGGTTGCTCTATAGCTTTCTTTTCACTCTAGAAAATATTTAAATTTCAATTCACAAACATATTAGGGAATACTTTCCCCTCACACAAACATTATAATTTAAAATACTGCCTTATTTTCTAGACTATAGTATACCATAGAATGTACACTAAACATATTATTGGGGGGGGACAGGACTGGTATTTGCAGATGTGATTAAATATCCAAACTATATTTTAAAGTGGAGACTGTAACTTGAATACCTATTCCCAAAAACAAACAAACAAAAAAAAAAAAACAACCCATAGAATAAGGGAAAAGAGCCCTGGATGAGGATTAAGATTTTGTTCTATTCCTGGCACTATTGATAACCTTACAACAATTAAGGTACTGCTTTCTATGTCTGTTACCTATTTTTAACCTTCTGGCTGTGGTTCCTTTGGTGCCAACCACACCTGTAAGGAGCTTTAGTTTCTGAGCCACATACCCTCCAATGATCAAAGGGTTAAATTCAGAAAGGTTGGGATAAATGATCAAAAAGATCCATTTATGACTTTTTTTTTTTTTCCTTCCTTCTAAACTAAAATGTTGTCAATTATTCCTATTTCTAGAAGATCAAAATCTATACTACCAAGAAATGTGAGAATTGGCTGATCTCCTACCCTATACAGTACCTTTTATATTTTATTTTTATTTTTTGAGAGAGAATCTCACTATGTTGCCCTCAGTAGAGTGCTGTGGCATCACAGCCCACAGCAACCTCCAACTCTTGGACTTAAGCAATTCTCTTCCCTCAGGCTCCCAAGTAGTTGGGACAACAGAGGCCCACCACAACGCCTAGTTTTTTTGTTGTTGTTGTAGTTGTCATTATTGTTTAGCAGACACAGGCCAGGTTCAAACGTGCCAACCCCAGTGTATATGGCCAGTGCCCTAACCACTGAGCTATGGACACTGAGCCCCGTAAACAGTTCCTAATCTGAGTAGATGTGTAAGGCAGGAACCTCTTATCTTTTCTTTTCCTTGAGACAGAGTCTCATTCTATTGCCTAGGCTATAGTGCCATGACCTTAGGCTAGCTCACAGCAACCTCAAACTCCTGGGTTCTAGCTATTCTCCTGCCTCAGTCTCCCAAGTAGCTGAATTACAGGCGCCAGCCATGATGCCCAACTAACTTTTCTATTTTTAGTAGAGATGGGATCTTGCTCGTGCTCAAGCTGGTCTCAAACTCCTGAGTTCAAGCGATCCTCCCCACCTCTGCCTCCCAGAGTGCTAAATTTACAGTCACGATCCACTATGACTGCCTGCAAAGGCCTTTTAGACGGGCCCATGTTCACTTTCAAGAACCAGTGGACTTAATTCTGTCTCTGCTTTCTACGATACTATCTATTCTACACTGTAGAGATGGATAGGAAATGGAAATTAGTTCAATATATGTACTTTTATCACATAATTAGTAACTGATGATTCCTTTGCACCACAATATATTTAATGGCCAACATTTATTCAGTTACTCCTATGTGATGGACTCAGTGCTAAATACTCTTAAGGCGTTACAAAGCTAGAAGGTCATGTTAGGTGATTTTCAGGAAAGAAAACTGCTGTAAGGACTGGAAAATATAGGACTAAATTCATTTTATTATGCTCAAGATAAATCTCTGCCAAAAAGAACAATAGAACCATAATCATTTCATTGATTATCTTTAAGAAAAAATAGTTAAGTAGAAATTGAAATTAAAACTGATGTTCACATCAATAATTTGCTCTTAATACTTCCAAAGGATTTAATTATATCCTCTTACCTTTTATTTCAAACCTACAGAATTAGAAAAAAAGAACAGAAACTTGTCTAAAACATACAATTAAAAATACTTTGAAAAATAAAACTAAAAACCTTACCTGAGCATGAAAATTAGACATAGTTGTTGTCTCTATATCTTTCTTTCCCAATATCTCCATTTTCACTGGTGAATTGGGAAAATTAAATGAAAAGTAGTCTAAAAAGTCAGGTAAATATGTAGCTGCCCCATGAACAATACCCATTACATAGAAAGCTGCAGAGTTTTCATTTTCACTGAATACTAGACTCACAAACTCTTCTGCAAACCTCTCCATCTCCACAGGAGACAGGTGGGAGAGTTCGTTACTGTAGGCATGGATAACTGATGCACCTCCATTGGGCTGGTGCTCAATATGAATGAGTTGTTTGAATTCCAAAGTGTCCAACCTTCTCAGGTTATTCTGAACTCGTGGCTCCTTTAATGAGACAAATGGAAACTCACTGTTCTCTGGAATTTTGGGATCATAGTTCTTAGTATCCAAATTCTTTCCAATGTAATCCTTTATGCTATCATTTAGAATTCCTTTGGCTTCTTGATCTTCAATATCACATAACAATCCTGAGCAGATGGTCTGAATAGATTTGCTATACATTTTCGGGCGCTTCCGTTTTTCATTCTCTTTGTGTTTCTTTTTCTTTTTCTTCTTTACCTTTTTAACTTGTAAGTCTTCTACATTTGTTTTTGGTTTCTCCTTCCCACCTGTTGGGAAAAATTTTTTTTGAAATTCTATATTTCAATTACTTAAAAAACCATGCTTTAGGAACTGTTTTGTAATAAATAAGAAGTTTACTTCTGACACTGCCAAAAATTTACCCAGAATTAATTTTATATTGGGGACTCATTTTTCACAGTACTGATAATGGAAATTTAGTCAGTCTCTCTCATTCACTGTACACAGAGAGATGAAGACCTAGGACCAATTTATACCTGTGGTGCGTGCTAACATTTTGGCATGCAGCAGATGCTTCATCAATGTTTGATGTTTACTAAAGAGATGGATATTTTAGAAAGCATAATCTTCAAAGCAGAAAGTTGAAGAAAGGCCAGTATGAACAATGCTCTCTAGTTGTTTCTTTCCCATTGATATCAATTTTACTTCCTCTGAGGTCTTAAAAATTGCATCTAAGTAGCAACGAGATTTAAAAGTCATAAAAAGGAAGAAAAATATTGTAAAGTGTAATAGCAACAAACACAGTAATTCCTTAGCATTGTACCACATTTCCCCCATAGTAAATTACTCTTCCATTTAAAATGGTCTATTTTAGGTCCACCACAGTTTACAAAATTTCTCAGTGAAGATCTAACATGATACCACAAAGGAGATGACAAAATTAGAATGATCCCTCATGGTTAGCTCAAATAATACCCATGCTGGTAAAGAGATGAATAAAGACATGGGGCATCATATGTTTCTGTATATTAAAGATCTTGTATGAAGGGCAGCGCCTGTGGCTCAGCAAGTAGGGCGCCGGCCCCATATACCAAAGGTGGCAGGTTCAAACTCGGCCTCAGCCAAACTGGAAAACAAAAATAGCCAGGCATTGTGGCAGGCGCCTGTAGTCCCAGCCACTCGGGAGGTTGAGGCAAGAGAATTGCCTAAGCCCAGGAGTTGGCGGTTGCTGTGAGCTGTGTGACGCCACGGCACTCTACTGAGGGCGATAAAGTGAGAGACTTTGTCTCCACACACACAAAAAAAAGATCTTGTATGAACAAAGGTAAGTAGACTGTGGGCTCAGAAATTTAAAAATCCAAAAAGTAAAAGATTAAGCCACAGAGGCTGTACAGCTATAAAATCTATATAAGCACTTACCTTAATCACAGTTATATTCATTTCTATGTAAGAAAATTAGAAAAAATTAAACATCCTCACAAGAAAGATAATATTGAAAAGTCTCTGAGCTAAGGGAAATGCCTTGAGAAAAGAAGGCATTTATTGTTTCCACCTGTTATTTCAGTTTCACAGATAATTTGCCATGAATGAAATTCTCCCAACCATCCTGACCAGTTTCTTCTCTTTACTTTTTTCTTTTCCTTCTTCTTTTTTTTAAGATACGGTCTCACTATATTGCCAGGGCTACAGAGTATAGTGCAGTGGTGTACTATGGCTCACTGCAACCTCAAACTGCTGGGCTCAAGAAATCCTCCTGCATCAGCCTCTCAAGTAGCTAGAACTACCTACAGGTACCCACTACCATACCCAGATAAATTTTTTATCATTCTCTGGCCACAAGCAATCCTCCAGCCTCTGCCTCCCAAAATGCTACGATTATAGGCATGACCCACACCTTGACTAAATTGCTTTCAGGGGCTCTCAATTCCTACCTACAAAGTATAATCTCTTCAGTATGGAATCCAAAGACAGTGCCGTCAAGTATCTTGTGCTCTGGCCAAATTACACTACTTACTATGCTCACTTTGGCAGCACATATGCTAAAGTTGGAACTATACAGAGAAGATTAGCGTGGCCCCTGCACACGGATGACACAGGAAGTGCTCCATATTTTAAAAAGCAAAACAAAAACCAATTATACTACCTACTTACAATTTCATATAAAACATACATAGTCCTACCTTATCTTCTTAGTAATGGCAAATGCATTTTCTCTCTCTAAAACATTTTTGCTTCCTCAGTACTGACCACTGAACTCTTTCCTACTCATCCTTTAGAAACTCTTGGGTCATTGCTTTCATGTTGCTTTCCCTTAAAATCACTCACTCCTAATTCATAAAAAAATTATTTCATTCACAGAATACCTGTATAACCATATGTCCTTCAGAACACTGTATGAGTGAAACAAATAACTTTTATATTAATTCAGAGTGAAATGATACTTCTTTTTCTATCATTGTATCACTCACAGCACCTCCTATACATAACACTTAATGAAACTATGATGAAAAGATCTGTCTTACTAGCAGACTACCCTGAAGTTTACAATTTTTCCCTTTCCTCTCCTTTCAGTCAAGTTTTTCCACATACAAATACCACTAAATCCTATCCCTGCAAACAACAAACATTATTTCAAGGTGATAGCAATTCTATAAAAGTGAAGTTTTAATGTTAATCCTAAAAATTCATACAAGTTAATAATTCCTAAGTATGCAATGAAAACCAAAATTTAGTATCATCATGAAAAGCAAAAATAATGAAACTAATTTATAACTTTCATACGAAAGCTATAACCCAACTATAGCACAAAAATATGAGGAAAGGGGTAAGGGAGGGGAGGGGAGGAGGGAAGATAGGTGGAGGAAGGGTAATTGATAGGACCACACCTACGGTGCATTTTAGAAGGGTACAGGTGAAACTTACTAAATGCAGAATATAAAGGTCTGAACACAATAACTAAGAAAATGCCATGAAGGCTATGTTAAACAGTTTGATGAAAATATTTCAGAGTGTATATAAAACCATTACATTGTACCCCATGATTGCATTAATATATACAGCTAAGATTTAATTTTAAAAAAAGAGCAAAAATAGGAATCTGTCAATGTTATTAATTACACAGGTTTGTGAAGTCATACAAGACAAAGTATTCTCTAAAGCAGCGGTCCTCATAGCGAACCCTTTGTAACAATGAAAATATATCATAGCATTAGGAAGGTTAAGAACCACTGCTCTAAAGAGTCTATATGGAAGTAATTAAAAAATGTATCTGAGGGTGGCACCCGTAGCACAGTGGTTTCAGTGCCGGCCACATACACAGGGACTGGAGGATTTGAACCTGGCCCGGGCCTGCTAAAACAACAACAACTCCAACAACAACAACAAAATAGCCAGGCATTGTGGCAGGCAATATAGTCGCAGTTACTTGGGAGACTGGGGCAAGAGAATCACTTGAGCCCAG
This sequence comes from Arctocebus calabarensis, assembly GCA_963573935.1. NCBI lineage: Eukaryota > Metazoa > Chordata > Mammalia > Primates > Lorisidae > Arctocebus > Arctocebus calabarensis. Next base: position 28,789 of record CAUYON010100503.1, on the reverse strand, counting down.
CAGTTTGAGGTTGCTGTGAGCCATGACACCACAACATTCTACCAAGGGTGACAAAGTGAGACTCTGTCACAAAAAATAAATAAAATAAAGGGCACAGGTGTAGTCATTCCTAAACCCTGTATAACTGAGCATACATGTAAAACTATGGAAATTATACTGTTTGCCAAAATAAAATTTCATTTGAATGAAAATATGTTTAATATCCTACTACTCCTATACACTTATTCCTAACACACACAAAAAAGCCAAAATAGAAAATATCACATTACTTTGAAATAAAATAGGCATAACATTTAGACTGCATAACACTTAGTCTATTTCCTAGACTGAGGATGAACCAAAAACAGTAATAGTAGTCAGAAACTGAAAAATGCAAACTACTGAGAAATCAGTTAAAAGATTCTCTTAACTGGCTCGGCGCCTGTGGTTCAGAGGACTAAGGCACCAGCCACGTACACCTGAGCTGGCGGGTTTGAATCCAGCCCAGGCCTGCCAAACAACAATGACCGCTGCAACCCAAAAAAAAAATGGCCAGGCGTTGTGGCAGGCACCTGTAGTCCCAGCTACTTGGGAGGTGGAGGCAAGAGACTCGCTTGAGCCCACGAATTGGATGTTGCTGTGAGCTGTGATGCCACAGCACTCTATCCAGGGTGACAGCTTGAGGCTCTGTCTCAAAAAAAAGAGAGAGATTCTCTTAACTATTCTTAATAGTAAACATCAGGGAGTTAAAGCCCCATGGCAAACTACTCTGGAAGTAAACATTAAAGTGAGCATAGTGTATAGAATAAATAACATACTTGAGACCCCTATCCTTAGAAAGTCTTGCTTATAAAGTTAGCACTTAGCTGGCATCTGGGAACTTGTATCTGGGGGGTAGTTCCCTTGGTTCCCTTATTAAGAGTGATTCAAAGTACCTAAATAGTTTGTGCAAACAATATGGTTTATGTCGAACACTTCTTGAAGTCTGGAATTTTGGTTTGTGCTAGGCAGACAATGCCTATATGACCAACACCCAGTAAAAACTCCAGGCAGGAAAAACTCTAGGTAATGAGTCTCCAATGAGCATCCTTGTAGATATTTCATGTGTTGTCACAATTAACCCCTGCAAGAATATTTTATTTATTATTTATTTAGAGACAGAGTCTCACTTGGTCACCCTCGGTACACTGCCATGGTGTCTTAGTTCACAGCAACCTCAAACTCTTGGGCTCAAGCAATCCTCTTGCCTCAGCCTCCCAAATAGCTGGGACTACAGGTGCTTGCCACAATGCCTGGCTATTTTTTAAAGACAGGGTCTTGCTCTAGCTCAGGCTGGTCCTGAACTCGTGAGCTGAAGCAACCTATCCACCTTGGCCTCCCAGAGTGCTAGGATTACATGCCTGAGCCACCACATGCAACTCCTATAAGGATTTAATGTATCCTTATATGACACCACTGGAAGATGATGCCTGGAAACTTATGTCAGGACATTGCCCCATGTGCTTTTACTCTTTGCTGGTTTTACTTTTTATCCTTTCACTGAAATAAATCATAGCCTCAGTACAATTGCTGAGTCCAGTGAGTCCTTACCCTAGCTGACTGCAGAACCTAAGGATAGTCGTAGGAACCCCCAATGTAAAATGTATTCTTTACATTAAGCCACACTGATTTCAAGAGGCTTATATAATCTAACTCATTTCCTATCTCTACATATGAAATGCAGTAGATGTATATATAGAAATGTTTTAAATACTTTAAAAAGACCATTTTGAGTATCAATTTTCTTCTCTTATACTAAACAGTATTTAAAGTAAATATTAAATATCAAAACTTCATAAAAGATCCTAGTAAGTGTGGACAGAATTACTATCTAAGTAATCTAGACCAGTAAAAAATATAAGATTAGAGTGGCACCTGTGGCTTAGTGAAAGCCCCATATGTCAACCCCATATGCTGGAGGTGGTAGTTTCAAACCCAGCCCCAGCCAAAAACTGAAAAGAAAAAAAAAAAATATATATATATATATATATAAGATTATATATATTAAATAAAAGGGGGTTTACGGGGGACCCTCCCTCCTCTGAGGCACAGATGCATGCACACAGTGGATCACAAACATATCTAGTGGGTGATGCACACAGAGTGCTACAGATACACACATGCACACAGAGTCAGAGCCAGAAAGAGAAAACACAAGGCTGGAAGTGAGAAACTGAAATGGAAAGAGATGCAGACATACATATAACCAAAAAGGAAAAGACACAGAGACAAAAAGAACCACATGTAGGAATAGATACAAAGACAGCATGTGTAGTCAATGGCAGTTTCATATACATATTTAAAAGCTTTTAAAATCATGAGTTCACTGGTATTAATTTCTACCACTAACTTTAGTAAACTTTTTGTGTTAATAAAAGGAAAGAAAAGTTACTGAGAAAACCTGAATCTGATTTCATATCTGATGTGGGAATTAATATACAGAACTCCATTATCATACATAGAAAAAAAGATAGCAATTGGCTTAGCTATTTTCATTCTTTGATCTTTGGGAACAACTTTGCCTTTTTTCATATTGCAATGTCATCATGGTGCCTGCCATAATTTACCCACCTGTGACCGTTAGGTACATTACCAATAACCTTGGACACTGGCTACTTTTAATCTCTATTCCATCCACCTGCTCACCAGCAAACTTCTCTAATATGTTAGAATGATAACACTCAAAAATACTATAATCATAACACGTTTGTTCTTATAACTTATTAATAAGCAAAATAAAAATGACTGGAACAATCATACACACATGCTCAGGAAAAACAGACAGTAAACTTTAATGCAAGGATCAGACCCAATAAATATGCTTATATTTCAAACTTTAAACTATTTCTAAAAGAGCAAAAATACAATTTTATCAATGACAAAATACAAGATTCTTACATTAATCAAACACATTTTAGCATGTATATAACAGTGTGTATAACTCCAGTCATACAAAAACTTGACCCAATTTTTAAGAAAAACATGACAGAAATAAAACTGATGAGGAGTAGCATTAACATCTATTTTAGAGTTCCAAATGCCATCACCAAATGATCAATGCCTGTGGGTGCAAGGTTAGAATTATCAGAAGAAAAAGTTATAAAGAAAGACTAAAAGTTGGATGCCATAAAAGAAAAAGGGACACACAGTAGTAAATCACTCCATCAAATTGAATCTGGTATTGCTCCAAGACATCAACAACAAAAGGAGGCCTTTTCCTGACCAGAGGCTCACTTGGAAATGGTCACACATGCTGAATAAAATGTTTTGGCTAGATAGGAATAATAGCTAACATAGTGCCTTCCATGGGACAGTTTGCCAAATGGATCGTATTTTTATTCATGTAATTATTTATATAATACATGCTGAAGAGAAGGATTAGTTTGGTTTTGTTGCTATTTGATAACATAAGTTAATTAATCTTTCATACATGTTTACAAAAAGATTCATATCCACTTACTGATTATCTGTGAGTCAGATGTCATACTTAGCATTTATCATATCTTTCCCACATATAATCTTCACAACACTGTATGGCAGTAGTTAAATTATTACTTCAATTATAAATACATTTTCCCTAAATTTTTCCATGGTCATTCAAGAAGTCACAAATTCATTTCCAAATCTACCTCATTCTTTCTCCTATTATCACTAGTTTCAGTTTAACTCAGTTCAAAATACCTTCTAAATGGGTGTCTACTTTGAAGTCAAGGTTAATATTGTTTATTCATAGAAAAATCTCCATTTTAAGGCTATTTTAAATTATTGCATAGTAATCTCTGCATCACAAAATTCACACTGTATTCAATTCACTCTAGTATTCAATAGAGAACATTTGAGGTTTTATAAGTATTTCTAAAACATAGATTCTTTTTCAAGTGAGAAATTTATAGCTGTACATTCAAGTAGAGTATAATGATTTAACTGAATCAGAAAAAAAAGGACTTTTTGACTCAACTAAATAAACACAATCATTAATTATTAGCTGCTGTATAGAACTGGTATGATTAGATTCAATTCTTGTCTCAAAGGGTTACAATCTAATTAGACAACACAAATAAATCATGCTGGGGAAAGGAGAAGAACAAAAGGATCATGAACATTAACTGAGAAGCCACCAACTTAAGCCCCAAAATGTTTCTTAAAGCTTGAAAGAATATTACAGGAAACAGAGTTCTGACATATATAAAACAGAGTGCCATCAAAGAACATCCAAGAATGAAATGAAAACATAAAGTTTAATATTTTCTATCTTAAATAACATAAATTAACCAGTTATTCTACTGCACATACAGTCCTGTAACTTTTCTCTCTTATACATATATAATGGCTATCAAAAATAAACTAAACATAAAATTAATCAAGGTCAATGTGTTCTGACCACCAACTGTCAACTTCATAGGACAGGTAATGAATTTGCTAGCTATCTAGGAACCACATACTACTGATTCTTCTTACCCTGCTGAGTGAATTTAAAACTGTCCTTACTTCTATTCTACCGTAAATTCTCTTTAAAAGTTCAAGTTTATTAATAGGATTTCTATTATATTTATCTAACCACCTACACCCAAAATTATCTCTACCCTTTCTCCATGCATAAAATAGCAATTGAATGCCATAGGAAAAAAAAACAGGAAACAAGACAAGAAGATATTCTTAAACATGCAATAAACATTTCTCTTCTGGTTTAGCTCACAGTGAAATGTTTCCTCTAAATCCTAGACAGAGCTCAGCTGTTTAGTCAAATATTTGTAAGATCCCTTCCTTCACCATACCTATCATGCTAAAAATTGCTTCAGTAATTTTTCTTAATTTCTTCCTTTTGTTTTAGATTATCTAAAAAATTTATTTTAAAATCATTTAAGAAATCTAATAGCTTAATGAAGCTTAGCCTTCATAACTTAATGACTCACTAAATATACTAAGATGTTACTACACAGATTAGAACTCTCCACTATTACGTATACTTTTTATTTCCTTGTCATTAATATATTCTCTGCAAAATTCAACACCAAATAACGTGTGTGTGTGTGTGTGTGTGTGAGAGAGAGTGTGTGTGATAGTCTGACTTTGTCACCCTCCATGGAGTGTGATGCATCATAGCTCACAGCAACTTCAAACTCTTAGGCTCAAGAAATCCTCTTGCCTCAGTCTCCCAAGTAGCTGGAACTATAGGCGCCCACCACAACACCCACCTCTTTTTAGAGAAGAGATTTCACTCTTGCTCCGGCCGGTCTTTAACACCTGAGCTCAAACAATCCACCTGCCTTGGCATCCTAGAGTGCTAGAATTACAGGCATGAACCACTGCAGCTGGTCACATTTCTTTCTTAATTTATTCACTTAGCCAGTAAGTATGCTAAGCAGTATAATTAAAAAATAAATAAATAATAAAATTCCTAAATAAAACTTACTTTTTAGCAAAATCTTTACTTCTCCATTCTCTTTCTTGATCTCATTCACTACTTTATGCTTCTTTTTCTCTCTTTCTTTTTCTTTGCCTCTCTCTTTAATTTTGTCTTTGATTTTATCTGAAAGACAAAAAAAGGAAATATTTAAAACCATGACAATTTTATTTTTCTCCATAAACTATAGCTTAACATCTAGAACTACAATATACAAAGGAAATGAGAATTAGAAACAAATATGCCCTTTTTCCTTCTTCTCAGGTTCTAGGAAATATTTCTAAATTTTATTTTTCATTTAATATGAAATACATGTCAAAATTCATCATTATGCATTTCATTCTAATGATTATTCTTCACTCACTTCAAATCACTTAAAATAATTGGCTAACTTTAATTGTAGAGAGAAAGTTACCATTTAGAAAAGTGCTAGCTTTCAAATTGGGTATACCTGAATTAGTAACATAACATCAAAAAAATTACTCAACCTCAGTTTCCTCTTCTGTAAAATGGTAGTTGATACCTTCCTCATAAGGTTACTATAAAAATTAAATTAAAAAAAGGATATAAAATCACTATACAAACCCTGGCATATGTAAGACTACATGCTAACTCCCTTACCCTTGCACATTTTAAAAAGAGTATGACTAATATGATTAGGTGGTAATATTGTGATTATTAAAAGAAAGGGCATAAGAACTGTAGGAATTGCTGCTTACTTACATTTTAAAAATTCAAACTTTGAGCTTATATACTTAATAAGAATTTACCATTTCTTGTTTGTTCAATCAACTTATGTGCCCAGAAAAAGACAAAATATAAAGGACAATGTAAATTCTTGCCCTCAAAAAGCTTATCATTCATTTATTACAAAGCCATGATGGAAGCACACAAAAACTGTAAAATATCCTGGACATACACTATGTATATGAACACTGCATAATCTCTTAAAGATCCCTAACGATTTCTTTTCTATAAATATTAATCCAATCCTAATCACCTAAAGATTAAATTACTGTCTACACAGCACTGCCCAATAGAATGCTAGCCACATATGTAAATTTATATTTCCTTATAGCCACATTAAAAACATTTTTAAAAGGTGAAATTAATTTTAATAGTATATTTTATTTAACTCAGTATATCCAAAATATCATCATTTTAACATGGAACTGATATTAAAAATGTATTACTGCAGTATTTCATGTTTGTTTAATAACAAGATTTTTTAAAAATTCAAAACCCAGTGTATATTTTGTATTTATGACAATTCAAACCAGCTCCATTTTAAGTGTTCAACAACTACATAAAACTAGTGGCTACCATATAAAATAGCATGAGTTTTCAATAAATTATATTCAATAAATCTATTTTTAACCTTCATTATTAAAAATATAAATTAAAAGACACTATTTTCACCTATTATACTGACAAAGTGCTTTTTCTAAGTGATATACTCCAACATAATGATAGGACAGTTGATAGTACAACCATCAAAAACAGGGATTCACTGTTCAACAAATATGCAGTCTGAATCTAAGAAAAATGTTAAAGATAACAGAGGTCATGAATAAGCTAGATCTTTGTTCACATATAACTTAAAATCTAGAATAGATTCAACTGTCTTCACATTTCTGATTCATTTGCTAGTGTTACTTTCTGATCTTTATTTAAAGTCCTAGGAAAACTTGAATTGTAAAAAACAAAAGAGAAATACAGTCCTTGAAATCCTGGCAATGGCTGCCATCTAGCTATATGTTCAAAATAGCTGGAGCTTAGAAACACACGTAGATTAATATTTCCCAAGAAACCAAACTTTTTTTTTTTTCTTTTGGAGAAAGTCTCACTCTTTCCCCCTGCGTGAGAGTTATTATGGCATCATAGCTCACAGCAACTTCAAACTCTTGGGCTCATGTGATCCTCTGGCCTCAACCTCCCAAGTAGACTACAGGCACTTGCCACAACACCCAGATGGTTATTCTATTTTTAGTAGAGACAGGGTCTTCTCTTGCTCAGGCTGGTTTCAAACTCCTGAGCCCAAGCAATCTAACCATCTCAGCCTCTCCAAGTGCTAGGATTATAGACATGAGCCAACACACCTGGTCCAAAATTTTCTTTAAAATGAACTATTTATTTATCATTTAAAATCATAATTGTAGACAAAGCAGTTCTCTACAATGTCTCCATATTTCTTTTTCCAATCATCCATGTTAATCTCATTAACCTAAAAGTGTTGTTTCAGTAACCATTTAATTTTATTAAGCATAACATGCATGACTCGGTGCCATGTGACTATGGCACCTGCCACATAAACCAAGGCTGGGGAATCAAGAAACAAGGAATAGCCAGGTACTCTGGCAGGCACCTATAGTCCCAGCTACCTCAGAGACTGAGGCAAGACAATCTTAAGCCCAAGAGTTGGAGGTTGCTATGAGCTGTGACGCCACAGCACTCTATCTAGGGCGACACAGTGAGACTCTGTCTCAAAATTTAAAAAAATTAAATTAAATTTTTTTTAAAAAGTATTATATTCAGATAGAAAATGTACACAGGTGGGGCACAGTGGCTCACACCTGTAATCCAAGTACTCTGGGAAGCCAAGACTGCTTGAGCTCACCTGAGCCAAGTGAGATCACATCTCTACTAAAAACAGAAAAACTGAGTCAAGAGGATTGAGCCCAAGTTGGAGGTTGCTGTGAGCTGTGACACCATGGCATCTATCCAGGGTGACAGCTTGAGACTCTGTCTCAAAAAAAAAGAAAGAAGGGCGGCACCTGTGGCTCATTGAGTAGGGCACCGGCCCCATATACCAAAGGTGGTGGGTTGAAACCTGGCCTCGGCTGAACTGCAAAAACAGAAAAATAGCCAGGCCAGGACTACAGCGGGCGCCTATAGTCCCAGCTACTCGGGAGGCTGAGGCAAGAGAATCGCCTAAGCCCAGGAGCTGGAGGTTGCTGTGAGCTGTGTGTTGCTATGGCACTCTACCAAGGGCAATAAAGTGAGACTCTGTCTCTACAAAAAAAAAAAAAAAAGAAAAAGAAAGAAAATATACATAAATAGAGCTGAGAACTATAGTACATATCCACTTAAGCCCAGGAGTTTGAGGCTATAGTGAGTTATGACAGCACCACTGACTAAAACCTGGGCAAAAGAGTCCAGGTTCCATCTCTAAAGCACAAATAATAAGAAAAAAAAAAGAAAATATATGTAAGTAAACAACGTACAGTTCCACAAAACTGAACATACTTGTGAAACTGCACCCCAGAATCCCTGTGTTCCATTTCACCCCTGAAGAAAAACATGATCTTGACTTCTAAGTAACTATAGATTTTTAATGGCACATATTCATAATATTTCTCGGAATAAAATTCAACGGTTTCTTAGGGAATAAAACTATAATACAATATGACTCAGTTATTTTTAAAAGTTACAAATAATACACGTATGCAAAAAACAAACTAAGAAAACAATAATCTAAATTATTAAAAGCCACTAATTTCAAGTGGCAGAAAGTTTCTACAATGGGCACACATTAGTTTGATAACATAGGAAAAGAGGTCTTGAAATATACACTCAAGCATGGTATTAAATAGTTCAAGCAAAGCTGCAGGCATGAAGTCATTATACAAAAAACATCTATGTCAATTTTAAAAATGACATGGCCAAGATAGAAAAGAGACTGACAATATAACTGCAGTCACCCCTCCACACACCCAAAACCTCAACAAACACAAAACCTAAAAATATTTTTTGTGGCATCACTTCTGTCTAAACTAACCCACACACCTATCTTATTCTTTCAGCCTACGCTTCACCTTTCCTGGACTTTTTTCTTCTTCTCAGAGCATGTTCCCTTTCAAAATCCAACCTTAAATGCCACCATTAAAATTGCCTCAATCAGGTTTCACAGCATAGTTATAAAAATGTGAGAAGCCTACAAGTGAAAAAGACCCATAGGTTCAAGACTAACTTCTACATTACAACCAACCTTTGATAACTAAAAAACTTTCAAAGATCTCCAATTTCAACTATAAAACGGAGTTTGTGTAAAGATTAATAGGAAAAATATACACAAGCATTTTGTACAGATATAAGCCTTATAAATGTGGGAATATGTCTATTTAGCCACCCAAAATACTGAGTCATAAAAAGGAATTTCGGACCGTAAGTCAAACACCAGTATACATAAAATCTCAAATCTTCCACTAACACTCCATAATATTCTCATGTACTTTTTAAAAGCTACTTCTAGATCTTTTAGCAAGGAAGGGATTATGATGGAAAACAGCACCCTGACATCATGTTTACTATAATACATTATTCCTTAAAAGATGATGGTTCTTATTCAGTTTTTATTCATTTCTTTCCATGACCAAGAATTTATATTGTTTTATCCTCTATGGTCTGATCATAGGCTTACAAAAAATTTCTAATTAATCTTTTCATCAAAATTCTCAGAGTAAAAGTGAGAATTCTGCCACCATAAGAACAAGAAACTGAAAAAGCAAACTTCATGTAAGGGCTAGAAGTTTTACATGAAAATGAAAAGAAGTATCATGACAGTGTGCTATTGACAGAAGAACAGACAAATGGGCTGGACACAGTGGCTCATGCCTGTAAGCCTACGACTCTTTAGAGGCCAAGAAGGAAAGATCAATTGAACTCAGGAGTTGAAGACCAGCCTGAGTAAGAGTAAGACCGCATCTCTACTAAAAATAGAAAAATAGAAAAAATTAGCCAGATGTGGTAGCTGTAGTCCCAGATATACTCAGGAGGCTGAGGCAGGAAGATCACTTGAACCCAGTAGTCTGAGGTTGCTATGAACTAGGCAGACACCATGTCACTCCAACCTGAACAAAAGTGAGACTCTGTCCCCCCCAAAATTTTTTTGATTGAATTAATAAACAAAAAGGATGATGGTTCAGGACAACAAAATAGAGAACAGAAAAAAACCAACATAAATATAGTCAACTTACCATTTATCAAAGAAGCAGAGGCAATATATTAAAGATAGTTTTCACCAAATGGTGCTGAAAAAACTATAAACATCCACATGCAAAAAAAAGAAAAAAGAAAAGGATAGACAGAAAAAGGAAAAGAGGCTGAGAGCCTATAGCTCAGCAGCTAGAGCGCCAGCCACATACACCACAGCTGACAGGTTCAAATCCAGCCCAGGCCTGCCAAACAAAACTGACGACAACCAAAATAGCCAGTCATTGTGGCAGGCGCGTATAGTCCCAGCTACTTGGGAGGCTGAGACAAGAGAACAGCTTAAACCCAAGAGTTTGAGGTTGCTGTGAGCTGTGACGCCACAGCACTGTACCCAGGGCGACATAGTGAGACTGTCTCAAAAAAAAGAAAGAAAGAAAAGGGAGAGGGGGAGAAAAAATCTAATCTAGGGTACATGGCTGTGGCCTCAGCTACTTGTAAGGTAAAGTGGAAGGATCACTTAAGCCTAGGAGTTTAAGGCCAGCCTGAGCAACATACAAAACCTCATCTCTTTTTAAAAAAAAAAAAAAGGCCGGGCAAGGTGGCTCACGACTGTAATCCCAACACTTGGGAGGCTGAGAAAGGAGAATCACCTGAACACAGCAGTTTGAGGTTGTTGTGAGCTATGACACCCAAGGCACTCTAGCCTGGGGCAACAGAGTGAGATTCTCCCTAAAAAAAACCCACAAAGATTGATAGGTACTTCACCAAAAAAGATACACATATGAACAGATGCTCCACATCGTAAGTCATCTGGTAAAGGCAAATTAGAACAATGAGATACTACTACACACCTATTAAAAAGGCCAAAATCCAGAAAATTGACAACACCAAACACTGAAAATGTAGAACAAAAGGAAATTGAATTCCTTGAAGAGAATCCAAAATGGTACAGCCACTTTGGAAGACAGTCTGATGGTTTCTTACAAAACACACCTTTATCACACTATGTAGCAATCACACTCTTTAGTATTAATCCAAGGAGGTATAAATTTATGCTCACACAAAAGCCTGTATGCAGATGTTATAGCAACTTTATTCATAATTGACAAAAACTGGAAGCAACTTCAGTAGTTGAATAGATAAACTGTGGCACACCCAATGGACTATTCTTCAGTACTAAAGGAATGAGCTATCACGTCATGCAAAGACAGTAAATGGATGTTACTAAATATTAAATAAATGAAGCCAACCTGAAAAGACTACATATTATATCATCCCAACCATTCTGCAATCGTTCCAACATTCTGCAAAAGACAATATTATGGAGATGGTAAGATGATCAGCTTTTGCCAGGGCAAAGGAAGGAGAGAAGTATGAACAGCAGAGCACAAAGGATTCTTAAGGCAGTGAAAATACCTTGTACAATACTATAATGGTAGATAAATTTGTCCAAACCCAGAGAATGTACTACAACTATAGGGAACCCTAATGTAAACTATGGACTTTGAGTAGTAACGACATGTTCTTTAAAAAAGAACTAATACCAATTCTATTCAAACTATTCCAACAAAACTGAAGAGGAGGGACTACTTCCAAATTTGTACTAAGAGGCCAGCATTACCCTGACAGCAAAATAAAATCACACAAGGACACACAAAAAAATGAAAACTTCAGGCCATCACTCCACATGAACATAGATACAAAAGTTCTCCACAAAATACTAGCAAACCAAATATAACAACATATTAAAAAGATCACTCACCATGTTCAAGTGGAAGTCATCCCAGGGATGCAAGGATAGTTCAACATACACAAATCAATGAAAATGATTCACCTCATTAACAGACTCAGTAACAAAAACCATATGATCATTTTTGTAGATGCTGATAAAACATTCAACAAAATTTATCCCTTTATGATAAAAACCCTCAACAAACTAGATCTAGAAGGAACATACTGTGTTAGTCCACTTGCACTGCTATAAAAGAATATCTGAAAGCTGGGTAATTTATAAAGGTAAGAGGTTTATTTGGCTCACGTTTCTGCAGGCTTTAAAAGAAGCATGGCTCCAGCATCTGCTTCTGGTAAGGGCTTCAGGAAGCTTTTAACCATGGTGAAAAGAACGGGGGAAGGGGAGAAGGCATGTTATATGGTGAGACAGGGAGCAAGAAAGAGAGAAAGGAGGTCCTACTTTTTTCCCCATAATCAGCTCTTGCAGGAACTAGCAGTGTGAGTACTCATTATCATGGGGAGGACAGCAAGCCAATCCTGAGAGATCTACTCCCAAGCACCTCCCACTAGGTCCCACCTCCAACAAGGCAATCAAATTTCAACATAGATTTGGAGGGGGAAAATATTTTAACTATATTACATAATTCAAAACAGTAAGGACCATACACGGCAAACCCATCATACTGAAGGGGGAGGGAGGGAAGGCCTCAAAGCCTTTTTTTTTTTTGAGACAGGGTCTCACTCTGTTGTCCTGGGTACAGTTCCATGGCATCATCATAGCTCACAGCAACATCAAACTTCAAGGTTCAAGTGATTCTCCAGCCTCAGCCTCCCAAGCAGCTGGGACTACAGGCGCCCGCCACAACACACGGCTATTTTTGTTGTTGTTGTAGTTTGGCCATGGCTGGGTTTGAACCCGCCACCCTCGGTATACGGGCCCGGTACCATACCCACTGAGCCACAGGTGCCACCCCAAATGACTTTTTAAAAATATACTACATACTTCCCCTTTCTAAAATAATTGTCGTCTAATTATGACAAAAAATTTAATTCATTGCCTGGTGTGGTGGCTCATGCCTGTAATCCTAGCACTCAGGGAGGCCAAAGCAGGTGGCCTGCTTGAGCTCAGGAGTTCCAGACCAGCCTGAACAAGAGCAAGACCCTGTCTCTAAAAATAGCCAGACACTGTGCTGGTTGGCTATAGACCCATCTATTCAGGAAGCTGAGGCACGAGGATCTCTTGAGCCCAAGAGTTTGAGACTGCTGTGAACTATGAGTCCCACAGCACTCTACCGAGAGTGACAAAGTGAGGCTCCATTTCTGTTTAATTGACAAGTAAAAATTGTGTATTATTTATGCTGTTGATACAGGTATACATTGTGGAATGGCTCAATCAAGCTATTTAATGTATGTATTACTTCACATACTTACTACATATTTATTTTTTGTGGGAAACAACACTTCAAAAATGTACTCTTAGCAATCTTCAAATATATACTACATTGTTAATTACAGTCACCATGATAGGCAGATGTCTTGAGTTAATTATAGCTGTCCCACAGAAATTCTGTGTCCTTTGGCCAGCATCTCCCAAATACACCCAGCCTCTGGTATATGTAATCACCATTTTACTCTCTGTTCCTATGAGTTTTTACACACCACATACAAATATGGTCACAGAGCATCTGTCCTTCTGTGACTAGCTTATGTCATTTAGTACAATGTTCTCCAGGTTCATCCATGGTGTTGTAAATGACAGGATTTCCTTCTTTATTAAGGCTGAATAGTATTCCATTGTGTATATATAAATACCACATTCTCTTTATCAACTTATCCACTGATGAACATTTAGGTTGATTCCACATCTTAGCTATTAATGAATATTGCTGCAACAAACACAGGAGTGCAGATAACTCTTAAATAATGATTTCATATCATTTGAATATACAGCCAGTAGTGAGATTGCTGGATCACAAGGTAGTTCTATTTTTTTTTTTTTTTTTTTTTTTGGGACATAGTCTCTTTTCACCTTGAGTATAGTGGTATGTATCATCATGGCATGCTTCAACCTCAAACTCCAGAGCTCAAGTGATCGTCTACCTCAGCCTTCTAAGTAGTCTGGACTACTACAACACCCAGCTCATTCTTCTATTTTTAGCAGAGACAGAGTTTTGCTCTTGGTCAGGCTGGTCTCCAACTCCTGAGCTCAAGCAACCCCCCTCCCCACTTCACCCCCCCGCATGCTAGGATTACAAGCAGGCGCCCTCATGCCCAACCTGTTTTTAAAATTTTTTTTTTTTTTTTTTTTTGAGACAGAGCCTTAAGCTGTCACCCTGGATAGAGTGCCGTAGCATCACAGCTCACAGCCATCTCCAATTCCTGGGCTCAAGCGAATCTCTTTCCTCCGCCTCCCAAGTAGCTGGGACTACAGGGGCCCGCCACAATGCCCGGCCATTTTTTGGTTGCAGCCGTCATTGTTGTTTGGCGGGCCTAGGCTGGATTCGAACCCGCCAGCTCAGGAGTACATGGCTGGTGCCTTAGCCCGTTGAGCCACAGGCGCCAAACTAGCCAACTTGTTTTTAATTTTTTGAGAAACCTCCAACTGTTTCCCACAGTGACTGTACTGATTCACATTCCCACTATCAGTGTAAAACAGCTCCCTTTTCTCCATCTCCTCGCCATATGTAGAGCTCTTTTAATAAAAGGAACTCTTAAAATTTAATACAAAAAGTAAGAAAACTGGAAACTTAAATGTTAAAAAGAGAAACAGAAAAGTAGAAAAATGTACAAAGAACATAAAAACAAGTTTCAAAGAATATTACTGCTACACATAAAAATAAGTTCAACCCTGTCAGTATTCAGAGAAATACAAATTAAAAGAGTAGGAAACCATTTTCACCCATCAAGTTAGCCATTTAAAAAAAATAAAAATGCTGCTGGCAAAGAGGAAGGAAATAGGCGCTTCTAAGAAACAACAAGGTAAACAGGTAGTGTTGCTGGGGGGCAATTTAACAATATGTAGAACAAGCATTAATACTGATCACTCCTGGGTAATGCCCATAGCTCAGTGGGTAGGTCTCCGGCCACATACACCAGGGCTGGCGGGTTCGAACCCAGCCTGGGCCTGCCAAACAACAATGACAGCTACAACAAAAAAATAGCCGGGCATTATGGCATGTGCCTGCAGTCCCAGCCACTTGGGAGGCTGAGGCAAGAGGATTGCTTAAGCCCGAGAATTTGAGGTTGGTGTGAGCTGTGTGTGATGCCACCGCACTGTACCCAGAGTGACAAAGATAGAATCTTTCTCAAAAAAAAAATACTGATCAATCCCTTGATTCCACAATTCTATTACTAGAATTTAATTTTTTTAAAAAATCAAGCCTGCACAAATACAGTTGTCCCTCAGTAGCCACAGGGGACTGGTTTTCCCATGAAGCCCATGATCTGCTATTATGCAATTCCTTATATAAAATGGCACAGTTTTGCATATAACCTAAGCACATACTCCAACATACTTTAAGTCATCTCTAGATAATATCTAACACAATACAAACACCACGTAAACAATAGTTACAGTATATTTTTTATTATTGTATTTGTAATTATTTTTTAAATATTTTTGAAAATCTGTGGTTGGTCAAATAATGTGGATGCAAAACCCAAACACAGCAGGCCAACTGTACACATACATATACAAGGATCCTCATCCCATATTACTTATAATAATAACTATAAATAAATTTTAATAATGAAGGATTAGTTAAATAAGTTTGTACATGCTCAAATAGTGAAAAATCATAAAACCATAAAAATTATGTTTAGGCAAGGCATGGTAGTTCATTCGTATCATCCCATGGTTTTCGGGTTTGTTTGTTTTGTTTTTTGAGACGGAGTCTTACTCTGTCAACCTGGGTAAAGTGCCCTGGCATCATAGCTCAGAGCAACCTCAAACTCCTGGGTTTGAGCAATCCTCTTCCGTGAGCCTCCCAAGTAGCTGGGACTACAGGTACCCACAACAACAACAGGCTATTTTCAAGACAGGGAGCTCATTCTGGCTCAGGCTGGTCTTGAACTCCTGAGCTCAGGCAATCAACCCTTAGCCTCCCAGATAGATTACAAGTATAAGCCACTGAGCCTGGCAATCCCAGCATTTTGAGAGGCCAAGGAGGGAGGATCACTTGAGCCTAAGAATTTGAGGTTACAGGCTCAGTGCCTGTGGCTCAACGGGCTAAGGCACCAGCCACGTACACCTGAGCTGGCGGGTTCGAATCCAGCCCGGGCCCACCAAACAACAAAGCCGGCTGCAACCAAAAAATGGCCAGGCGTTGTGGCGGGCACCTGTAGTCCCAGCGACTTGGGAGGCAGAGGCAGAAGACTCGCTTGAGCCCAGGAATTGGAGGTTGCCATGAGCTGTGATGCCATGGCACTCTATCCAGGGTAACAGCTTGAGGCTCTGTCTCAAAAAAAAACAAACAAAAAAAGAATTTGAGGTTACAGTGAGCTATGATGATACCACTGCACTACAGCTTGAGTAACACAGTGAAACAGTCTCAAACAAACAAACCAAGTTCAGCATAAGAGTCAACATCACAGAGAAAATCTTAATAGGTTGGGGGAAAGTGCAAGTTAATATACATAAATGTAAATCTATACCAACGATCACAAGACTATCACATATATGTATGTATTTGTACACATGCATGTATACACATATATACATACAGAGATCTTAAAACAAAGAAAATTATTTAAAAGTTTATATAAACAGTTCCACTTCTCAATCCTTCCACACTAAAAAGTCAAGAGATCATTTCACTTTCGTGGCTTAGGCAAACACTGAATTTCTTTTTCCAGGAAACTGAACAAGCCTCAAGACTGGCACCCCAGGTAAGGGGCAAAGGATAGAATTAAAAACAAGCTGGTTATACCACCCTAAAACGCTTACACTGAATTATATTTAAAGTAAGAGCTATGGAAAATTAAAAAGAGCAAAACTGAAAAATTTCATAGGTAGAACTCAAACTTGAGATAATCTCCCAAAAACCGAACAAGACAAAATGGAAAACAGCATAAAACAATTATCCTAAAACAATTTATCCAGGAGGCCCAATATCAAATTAAATGAAATTTCAGAAAAGAAACCAGAATTTTATAGGGAGGAAAAATATCAAATGAATAACATAAATTTTCCCCCGAAAGACCAGCCTTCAGATATGGAAGATTTCATAAGGGATAAGTATAAAAAATGGAATCTGTCATTATGGCCCCATTCATACACACACACACAAAATTTCAGTACACAGGAATAGAAAAGATCCTAAAATCCTCCAGAGAAAAGGAAAAAAAAAATCACATAAAAGATCAGATAACTGTGGAAACAGACTCAACAGAAATATGTAGATACTAGAAAGCAAAAGAGCAGTGCCTTCAAAAATTCTGAGTGAAAAATAATTTTGAACCTAGAATTCTACAATCTCCTAAACTATCAATCATGAGGGAAGACATTCAGACAAGCAAAACATTCAAAAAAATTTACCACACGTGCCTTCTTTCATTGGAAGTTACTTGAGGTTTTGCTCAAGTAAATTAACAAATAAACAAAGGAAGAAGACGTGAGATCCAGGGGAACCCAGCTCAAAAGAACAGAGAACATATCAGGATGAAATGAATTTGGTAACCTCCATTTGGTAACTCTCTGCTGCCTCAGAGAGTAATCAGTTCAAGTTTACTGATTGGGGGAACAAGAATGGGGCACTGTAAAAACAAAAACTCCAGGAAAAAAAAGTCGGGGTGGGGGGGGAATTGGTAGATTATCGCTTATCACAGAACACAGAAATGAGAATACAAAATAAAGCAATAGGTATATATGTAAATGAAGAAGACACAATTTTTAACTACACGAAAACCAAGAAAACCTCAGAGAAAAGGATCTCTTTCTGATCTGCACTGAATAGTATTTACAAAGAAATTACAGGCACTCGTTATAACTAAAGTATGTGAAGCTATTTAAAAAGCAGGAAAGCAGCTAGGTTATAAATGAGGTAAATCTGACCTGTCTTAATAAGAATGCCATATATATCTAAAATTAATTAATTTTTAAAAGTCTGAGTATTTTATTCAGAAATTTGAAATTGGAAGGTAGATGACAGGCCTCAGTGACTCATGTCTATAATCCTAGTTACTTTGGGAGGTGGAAACAGGTGGATCATTTGGAGTTTGAGATCAGTCTGGGCAGAACAGTAGGACCTCGTGTCCTAAGAGAAACACTGAATTAATCTCTAACATAATGTACATACTCACATATACACAGGAAAACAATCTTTTTCCAAAGGATTTCTTTCATTAAAACTGTTCAAAAATACTGTTCTACTAGCTCACTTTATATACATTATCTCAAGGTGATGTTATAGTTAAACAAGAGGAAAAGAAAGGAGAAAGCAAACAGTTATATATGTATTTTAAATATGCATATTTATGTACATTATTTATTAGGTTGAACAGCTTTGAAGAAAAAGAAACCACATCATACTTTGACTCAACAAACCACAGATCGTGCAAATTATAAGGAAAGTTCTTTATATAAGTTCATTAGATTTTTTTTTAAATAAAAGTGTCTTAAAAAATCCTCACTGGGAAGTTCTTAAGAAATGTTAGTATAGGGCGGTACCTGCGGCTCAAGGAGTACGGCACCGGCCCCATACACTGGAGGTGGCGGGTTCAAACCCAGCCCCAGCCAAAAAAAAGAAAGAAAGAAACGAAATGTTAGTATAATTTCATAGGAAAACTTTTAACTACAATACATTGTTGCAGCACAAAACTTAAATAAGACTTACGCTATCACAGTTTTGCCTGCCCCGGATATAAGCCATAAGCCTCATCATAATAATGCAGTCCATGAAATTAACTGATCTGAACAAAACTGATGTTTCTCATCTTCCCCCTCCCACGCCCAGCCAGGAATAATATATGGCTGAAATGGAACAGAGAAAAAGGAGGAAGTGGAAGAAAAATGTATAGAATTTAAATGAAGGGAAGTAGTTACAGAAGGGTAAATAGAGTTACAAAATGGTAGGAATGTAAACAGGAAAATAAAAGATGAAGGATACAGTAAAAAGGACTATACAAACAGTAAGCACCTGAGTAAAAGTAATGATCTATCACACCCCCTGCCCAACACAGCTAATGGAGGTTACCAAATTCAATGGCTTCTCAGCTCTTTCTCCTCCTCAAAATTTCTCCCTAAGTTTTAGTGAAACTTTCCAATCTAACTACTCCCTCATTATCCAGATTCTATCAGTCTAACCTGCATATTCGAATGCCTGTAATCCTAGGCATACTTCTCTCTTCTCTATACTTTATCTAAAAAAAGCACTCCTATGACTTAAACTATAACTTCTTGGCAAGTGAATCTCCCAAACTAATCTCCCAACCGAACCTTTCTGCCAAACTCCATGCCTTCATCTCCATAACACATATTTAACACTAAAATTACTGTCCTTCTAATAGAAAAGAGGTTCAAATTCTTCCAAATCCCTATCTATGCTAATGGCACATCTTCCAACATACAAAAATACAACATACAAAAATTCTCAATAACTTCCTTCTCCAGTTTTCCTCTAATTTTTAAATGACTTGATCAGTTCATTTTTGCATTGAAATATCTCTGTTCTCCTTTCCCTTTCCATAGGCAACACAATAGTGGATTCTCATTGTCTCACCCAGTCTCCCTTGGGTTGTGTGCCATGGCAGCATAACCCATTGCAACCTCAAACTTTTGGGTTCAAGCAACCCTCTTGCCTCAGCCTCCCAAGTAGCTGGGAGACAGGTGCCTGCTAGAACAGCCAGCTAGTTTTTCTATTTGTTAGAGATGGATCTTGCTTTGCACAGACTAACCTGAGTTCAGGCAACCCACCCACCTCTATCCCCCATCATTAGCTTTTGAAAGAAAGAATCTCCCAACCTGTAATTTCTCTCCTCTCCATCAATCTACTAAACACAGAGTGACCAAAAAATATGCTTAAAAGTATGGTTTACTAGGTTGTCTCACTCTTCTGTTTAAAACAAAATAAAAACCAACCTAGCTTACCTCTACCTACCTAAAAAAAGAAAATTTCCCAAGTATGCCATTAAAAAATCTTTTCTTATACTACTCACCCACATGTGTAATAAAATTCCAAACTGTTTATCATTGTTTAAATGTCTTACTCCAATATTTGTGCTAATGCCATTTAACTAGGATGCCTTTGCCTATCCCAACTCCAGCTGCCAAAATTCTACACATTCTGCAAGATCTAGCTGAAATTCCATGTCTTTCATTAACTACTCCTTGATCCCTAAAACTACAAATGATCATATTCTTCCCCTTCTCCTTTGATGATTTCAATTCTGATTTTCTTTTTTTGTAGAGACAGTCTCACTTTATCGCCCTAGGTAGAGTGCCATGGCGTCACACAGCTCATAGCAACTTCCAACTCCTGGGCTTAGGCGATTCTCTTGCCTGAGCCTCCCGAGTAGCTGGGACTACAGGCGCCGCCACAACGCCCGGTTATTGATACAGTTCGGCCAGGGCCGGGTTTGAACCTCAGTATAGCCTCGCTGAGCCACAGGTGCCGCCCAATTCTGACTTTTTGTATAGTTTCTCTATCTGCCCTACTAGTCTGTAAGCTCCTTTGCAGTTATCATAACTTATTCATCTTTGTTACCCTTTATAGAACCTAGAATAGTGGTTTGTACACAACTGAACATAGTTTCCAAGGGACAACAGAAGAAAAGGGTTAAAAGTAAAAAGAAATAGGGCCGGGCACAGTGGCTCACGCCTGTAATCCTAGCACTTTGGGAGGCTAAAGCAGGTAGACTGCCTGAGCTCACAGTTTGGAGACCAGCCTGAGCAAGAGTGATACCCCATCTCTAAAAATAGCGGGGCATTGTGGCCTGTAGTCCCAGATACTTGAGAGGCTGAGGCATGAGAATCGCTTCAACCCAAGAGTTTGAGGTTGGTGTGAGCTGTGACATCAGGGCACTCTACCCAGGGCAACAAAGTGACACTCAGTCTCAAAAAAACAAAACAAAAAGAAACTCTAGAAATAAACAGGCTACGGTGGAGGGATGACAAGAAAAAAACAAGCAACACAGTGTTGTAAAGAAGTACTACCAGAAAAAATTACCACAAAATTGATTTTTTTCATAGGAAATAACTCAGGCATCACACCTACTCCCTTCATTTTACAGAGGAAAAGACTGAAGCCCAGAGAGTAAGTGACTTTACAGGGACAAAGCCTTAAGTGGCAATACTAAGACAGTTCCTCAAGAAGTATTCTAGTTTCCAGTTAAAATTTGTTTCTTTTTTTTTGTTTTTGAGACAGTCTGGCTTTCTCACCCTCAGGAGAGTGCGTGACATCACAGCTCACAGCAACCTCAAACTCCTGAGCTCAAGCAATTCTCTTTCCTCAGCCTCCCCTATATACCTGGGACTATAGGTGCCACCCCAATGCCCGGCTAATTTTAGAGAAGAGATCTCTCACTCTGGTTCAGGCTGGCCTCAAACTCATGAGCTCAGAAGATCCACCCACCTCAGCCTCCCAGAATGCTAGGATTACAGGTGTGAGCCACCAAGCCTAGCCCTTGTTAAAATTTCTTGTACCAAGGTTTAGAAATGAAAATCAAAAACTACAATGAGGCTGGGCGCGGTGGCTCATGCCTGTAAACCTAGCACTTTGAGAGGCCGAGGCAGGTAGATTGCTTGAGCTCAGGAGTTGTGACCAGCCTGAGCAAGAGCAAGACCCCCATCTCTACTAAAAATAGAAAAAACTAACTGGGCGTGTGGCAGACACCTACAGTCACAGCTACTGGGGAGGCTGAGGCAAGAGGACTGCTCAAGTCCAAAAGTTTGAGGCTGCTGTGAGCTATGATGGTGCCATGACACTCTACTCTGGGTGGCACAGTGAGACTCTGTCTCTAAATAAATAAATATATATACATATACATATGGGAATTTTTTTTTTTTGAGACAGAGCCTGGATAGTCACCCTGGATAGAGTGCTGTGGCATCACAGCTCACAGCAACCCCCAATCCCTAAGCTTAAGCGAGTCTCCTGCCTCCGCCTCCCAAGTACCTGGGACTACAGGCGCCTGCCACAACACCCGGCCATTTTTTGGTTGCAGCCATCATTGTTGTTTGGCTGGCCCAGGCTGGATTCTAACCCGCCAGCTCAGGTGTACATGGCTGGCGCCTTAGCCTGCTGAGCCACAGGTGCCCAGCCAGGGGAATTTTTTTTTATGTCACAAAAATTTCATGTTATTTAGCTAATACAAGATAGCTCCTGACTTACAATCTACACTACACTGTCTCAAAAAAAAAAAAAAAAAAAAAGAAAAATTATAACGTGAACTTTTTTAGGCCACAGAAGTTTCATGATATTTAGCTAATACAAGATAGCTCCTAACTTATAATCTGCAGTACTTTAGGCTCTTGGGCACCAAGTCTTCTTCCCTAGTAGATAGATATGTTTATATAGTAAGGGTAGAAATTATTATAGAAATTGGTTCCAGAAACTTAGAAGGAAAAGTTTCCTTTCCAATTAAGGGAGAATTGAGATTGACAGGCTTGAAGTAAATGGTACTGAAAACACCTGACTCTCCTCCTCTAGCCCTGTTTGCCCAATTATACTGACAGACGTTGCTAAAAGGGTGAATGGTCCTCATAAAGTTAATTGTAGAAACTGATACACACTGGCTCGGCGCCTATGGCTCAACGGGCTAAGGCGCCAGTCACGTACACCTGAGCTGGCAGGTTCGAATCCAGCCCCGGCCTGCCAAACAATGACGGCTGCAACCAAAAAATGACCGGGTGTTGTGACGGGCGCCTGTAGTCCCAGCTACTTGGGAGGCAGAGGCAAGAGACTCACTTGAGCCCAGGAGTTGGAGGTTGCTGTGAGCTGTGATGCCACAGCACTCTATTCCAGGGTGACAGCTTGAGGCTCTGTCTCAAAAAAAAAAAAAAAGAAACTGATACACATTAAGTAAGAATGCTAAGATTTGAAAGACTTGCACATGTCCAGTCAACTAGAACATAAAGATTTGTGAATTGCTGAACTGACAGAACTGTGGAGCATCTATTGCTTATAACTTCTTAAATCAAGGGTTTGTACTAACTGACTTCCAAAGACCCCTTATTTTCTAGTATTTCTTGATTCGGTTTCTATTTCTTTATAAAGGGGAAAATTTAATATAATGACTCACATTGTAACACATTCCTATGTTTTGTATAGTGATGCAAAAGATGTTTCCGCCTGAAGATATGAAGAAATTCAAATGGTATGATACTTACCTCTCACTATTTAGGAATAAAAAGGTTGTTTTGGCTAACATATACCAGACCAAAAACAAAAACCAAAAATAAAAATTTAGGCCTGGCATGGTGGCTTATGCCTATACTACCATTCTCAGAAGCCAAGGCTCAGAAGTTCAAGACCAGTATGAGCAAAAGTGCCACATCTCTACTAAAAATAGAAAAAAAAAATTAGCCAAGCATGGCGGTAGGCACCTATAGTTCCAGCTACTCTGGAGACTGAGGCAATGGGATTATCTAAGCACAAAGAGTCTGAGATCGCTGTAAACTAGGATGCCACAGCATTCTACCCAGGGCAATAGAGTGAGAGTCTGTCTCAAAAAAAAAAAAAAAATTTAAAAGGGCAGCATCTGTGGCTCACTGAGTAGGGCACCGGCCCCATATACCAAAGGTGGCAGGTCCAAACCTGGCCTCGGCCAAACTGCAAAAACAGAAAAATAGCTGGGCGTTGTGGCAGGTGCCTAGAGTCCCAGCTACTTGGGAGGCTGAGGCAAGAGAATCGCCTAAGCCTAGGAGCTGGAAGTTGCTGTGAGCTATGTGACTCCACTGAGGGCGATAAAGTAAGGCTCTGTCTCTACCAAAAAAAAAAAAAAAAAAAATTAAAAATAGCACAATTTAAAACAGCTGTGATTAAAAAATCCTAAGTATACTATAAAACAATGGAAATAGCTCAAGCTTTGTAGTTAAGCCAAATTTAAATTCAAATTCCAGTTTTGCCAAGAGCTGACCACCAACACAAAACAAGTTACTTAACTGTATTGTACTTTAGTTTCTTTCTCTTTTTTCTTTTTGAGATAGTCTCACTACGTCTCCCTCAGTAGAGTGCTGTGACATCGCAGCTCACAGCAACCTGAAACTCTTGGCCTTAAGGGATTCTCTTGCCTCAGCCTCCTGACTAGCTGAGACTACAGGCATTTGCCACAACACTCAGCTTTTTTGTTGTTGTTGTTGTTGTCACTGTTGTTTAGCAGGCCCACGGCTTTTTTGTTGTTGTTGTTGTTGTCACTGTTGTTTAGCAGGCCCACGGCTTTTTTGTTGTTGTTGTTGTTGTCACTGTTGTTTAGCAGGCCCTAGCCAGATCCCAACCCACCAGCCCCAGTGCAAGTGGCTGGTGCCCTAATCACTGTTACTACTGGCCCAAGCCATGCTCCAATTTTCTTATCTGTAAAGATAACCTCACTTGTCTTTTAAATGTTTTATGAAGATAAAGGCAACATATGCACTATTACTATGTCTAATACCTGATTATAGACATTTGACAGATACAGTTATTACTAAATACAAATAAAATTTTATTAGGGAAGAACCTAGTAACATACATAGTGACAAAAATAGTATAACAATAGTCACAAGAACTCACAAAGAAGAGAAATAGGAAAATAAAACAAACAAAAAAAAATACATATATATGTATGAAAGCCAAGTCAGGCATAACATGATAAAAAAAAAAAAAAAAAAAAAAAAAGCCAAACCACTTTATCTCTAAAACAGAAGTAAAATTACTTCTTCTGTTTTCAATATATTGTAAAACATATGTAAGACATAAGTAGTATCTGGTTACAGAATTAAATTACTCTAAATCACTTGATATTATACATACTATAAATGTTATATCAAATGTGACTCTTTCATGCAACCTGGGGCATTTTAGACCTCTAGTATACAATGTACAATTACATATATTATTTAACTCTATAATGCAAATGGTAAATCATGTATCTAGTTCTTTTTTTTTTTTTTTTTTGAGACAGAGCCTCAAGCTATCACCTTGGATAGAGTGCTGTAGCATCACAGCAACCTCCAATTCCTGGGCTCAAGCAAGTCTCCTGCCTCCACCTCCCAAGTCGCTGGGACTACAGACGCCCACCACAATGCCCAGCCATTTTTTTTTTGGTTACAGCTGTCATTGTTGTTTGGTGGGCCCGGGCTGGATAAGAACCTGCCAGCTCAGGTGTACGTGGCTGGCGCCTTAGCCCGTTGAGCCACAGGCGCCAAGCCCATGTACCTAGTTCTTAATGTTAACAGCATATGTGGGCATATGTAACTATGGGAACCATACTCTAGTTAATACACACCTAATTATCTTTCACACAATTAAAGCATTAAAGTTTTTAAAAAGTGTATATTAGCTGACACCATTTGCTAACACTCCTACAGATACTTTTTCTATTTTAGTTCAATTCAGAATGTGCCCTAAATGAAATTTTTCAAAGCAAATATGTCTATTAAGTGCCCTAGTATATGTACAGTGAGGAACTGGTTCAGATTTCCAAAGCAGGTTTTGATGTTTCCACCCAGGTCTCAAGACTCTCTTAAGAGTCCTAAGCTGCCATGGAAGAAATCCACATTCCTAATAAACAGATCATGTGGCAATGCCCTGAAACCACATGAAGGAAGAAAAGGGCTTACTAAGCCTAGTATCTAGCCATCCCTAACAAGGCAACAAGCACATGAGTAAAGTAATCTTAGACTTACAGACCAGACCAGCCACCAACTCAACATCACTAAACAACCCCAGTCAACACTGCATAAGGCAGAAGAATCACCAAGCCAATCCTGCTGGAATTCCTGACCCACAAAATCATCAGATTATGATAAATTGGTTATTGTTTTAAGCTACCAAATTTTACAGTAGCGTGTTACACATTTTAATATACAATTCAGCATTCACCGAAGTCTTATACTTAATGATGAAGTTGGTTTAGGTAAAATTATGTATGTATAAGACAGGCACTGACCTCAGAGAAATGTTAAAGTAGAATCTGTCATACACTGATATATTAAAATCTAGAAGTGAGGGGCTATAATAAAAATGCTTGGCAATTATAATGTAAGAACAATAAAACAAAATTAAGCACCTTAAAATTATTTCCTCTCTTAGTTTCTGTGACATTGTATAGCTTCCTATTTAGTTCCCAGGAAAGTTACTTCCCACACTAGTTCCAGTAATGTTTGTTATTTCATATACAGTAGACCGTCTTTAAATTGACCGCCCAACGGACTGTAACAAACTGTTCAACATAAGAAACTATGACTGCTGTACTCACAGAGACATACGGTTCCCGTTTGGATTATAAATATTAAGTCAACTTTAGGAGGTGGTCAATGTAGGCAGATGGTCAACTATGAAGATTCTATTATAATTCTCTACCTATAATTCCTTTATCTCTTTGTTGAAATCCTATCATACTATTCTTCAAAATTTCTCTCAAACATTCCCTTCCTTCTCCCTTAACATCTGCCTAACCTCACTATCACTACCACTAGCTTCCATTTTTGATACTTACCTGACTGCACTAAATAACGTTAAGTATCCTTCCATACTGTTTAAGCTACTTGAAGGCAAAAACTTCAAGCACTTACTGATTCTCCCCTTTTTGTTAATACTTCACCATAGCATCTAAGTACTAAAAATATCTGTCAAATTGAACAGTTCACTCTACTAATAGAGATCTTGAATTTTCTTTTTTTTGAAATCTTGAATTTTCAAAGGCAAACACAGTGCATTAAGTAGCACAAAGAAATCACTTCCTGAACATTACCAAGTATTTTCTGGGCAGCACCTATGGCTCAGCAAGTAGGGCACCGGCCCCATATACCGAAGGTGGCGGGTTCAAACCCGGCCTCGGCCGAACTGCAAAAAAAAAAAAAAAGTATTTTCTGATACTTCATTCTATATCTTTTTGTTTGTTTGTTTTTGTTTTGGGGGGGTCATTTTGGAGACAGGGTTTCACTCTGTTGCCTGGGCACAGGGCAGTGCCATGATCATAGCTTACTGTAACCTTAAACTCCTGGACTTAACTGATCTACATGCCTGTCTCTGAATAGTGGGATGACAGGAGCACACGACACCTGTATAATTTTTCTATCTTTTGTACAGACAAGGTTTATCTGTGAAGCTCCCGGTGGTCTTAAAACTCCTGACCTCAAGTGATCCTCCCACCAAAGCCTAAAATTAGAGGTGTAAGCCAATACAACCAGCCATGTCATGCTTCTTCTGATTACAAACTGATAACCTTTCACATTATAAAATTATATTATATATCCAATCATAAAGCAAATGTCAAAAAACCAAGATATTATTATATACTAGTAATAATCTCACAAAAATAAAATGGAAAAAATTCCCAATCAAAAAAAGAAACAAAATACTAGAAGAAAACTTATAATCTGTATGAAACACCAATAAACATTAATACCAACAAATCTCTATGATATAAAAGAATGTAAGAATAGGTGAAGATACACATGTGGCTTAAGTACAAAGATAATTCTATAATGATTACAATTCACCATAATTACAAAATAATTCCCAAGTTAATAAAAAAGGGGAAAAAAGAGGCCCGGTGCAGTGACTCACACCTATAATCCTATTACTCTGAGAGACTGAGGCGGGTAGAATGCGAGAACTCAGGAGTTTAAGACCCCTCTGAGCAAGACCCCATCTCTATTACCTAGAAAAAACTAGCCAGGTGTGGTAGCCCACACAGGTAGTCCCAGCTATTGGAGAGGCTGAAGCAAGAGGATTGCTTAAGCCCAACAGTTTGAGGTTGCTGTCAGCTGTGATGACACCATGGCACTCTACTTAGGGTGACAGGGTAAGACTCTATCTCAAAAAAAAAAAAAAAGAACGAAAAGAAAAGAAAGAAAGAATCAGAGAACCCTAACCTCACATACAAAAATTCTTAAAATGCTATTTCGGACCTAAATGTAAAACCTAAAACTATAAAATTTCTAAAGAAAACATAAGAGAAAATCTTTGTGATCTTGGGTTGGGCAAAACTTTCTTAGTTAAGAAACAAAAGTAAACCATAAAAGAAATAAAACACAAAATGAGCTTCATTAATTTATAAATTTCTGCTATAAAAATTTAAAATTTCCACTGTGACAAACTGTGAAAGACAAAAACAAAGTGAATAAGTAAAACTCTGTCTCATAATAAATAATAAATAAATAAATATATAAATATCTTGGATGTGGAATATGTAAAGAACTTACACAACTTAATAACAAGAAAACTACCCAATCATATACACTTTGAAGAGATTTCACAAAAGACAAAATTAGTACACAAAAAAATGTTCAACATTACTACTTATTAGGAAAATGAATCACTACTATATATCCATTAGAATGAAGTTTTTTACGTGGAAATGAAAACTGGTTGCAGTCACTTTGGAAAACAGTTTGGCAATTTCTTATAAAAAGATACACTCATGGATCACACCTACGGTGCATCTTAGCAGGGTACTGGGGAAACTTATTAAATGTAGAGTATCAATGTCTTTATATAGTGATCAAGAAAATGCCATGAAGGCTATCTGTAACAGTACGATCAAAACATTTCTGAATGTATA
>CAUYON010100502.1:0-27156 GCA_963573935.1 Arctocebus calabarensis | reverse complement strand
CGAATGAACAGACGCAACCACTTGCCCAATCTCTGCCGCTTTAGCCTTCCTCAGGGTGTCCAGAAGCCTCACGCTGTCTCCCTGTGTCCCCAAAGGGAAGTTTCTGGGCAGATCCCGCCTGGCAGAGATGCCTGAAGTCCTTTTTCCCCAGTCTCACTGTGCCCAGCCGCAAGGAAGCTGTTACTCGTCCGCCATCTTGCTCCGCCCTCCGCATGTATTAATTTTAAAACAAATAATCTAAAATTAATCTCTATTAATTGTGGAATAGTAAATTTTTTAGACTCTCCACTAGTTTGTAAGTATTATTCTCCTAGATAAACCCTAGAGAATACTGTTGTGCAGCTGAATTCGGTGCTTTTCTATTCAGTGGCAAAAGATTTCACCCAAAATAATAGCTAAAAACTCATTTCCTGGGATTGGAAATTAACTGATTCATGGTTGCTTACTAGATCAAACATATATTACGAGCAAACATAATCTATGCTTCAGCTACTTAGTCTTTAAAACAGGAAAAATAGTAAGACACTCTCAATATAGGAGTATTGGGAATTAATTTAGATAATAGTTATGAGGCAGCTAAAATAACCAGTGTTCAATAAATATGAGCTATCAATATTATGGTTGTATGATCATGTAAAATTATATAACTATTAATGCAAACAAAACTGTGCAAAACCCCTGATAATAAAAGTGGAGCTCTAGCCTTTAACTCTTCCAACTGAAGATGCTTTAGCAAGCCAGACTAGTCTGTCTTTTCTTCTTTGATTTGCTTGCTATTTAATTACCTAGTGACTCTGGTTGACAGACTAATATTCAAATACAAACCCTAATACCCTTAGTTAACAAACAAAGGTCCATAAAAATCTAGTGCTTATGTCATCACAAGGTCAAGATTTAATAAGAAATTCTCTTCAAAGCACTATGCATGGATAATTTCATCTAACCTTTACAAACCCTATGATAAAAGTACTATTTTTAATTCCTTCCATAGGTAAAGGAACTGAAATTCAGAGAAGTAATGTAGGTTGCTGCATGCCTGTATTTAGTGCTACAGGTAACATTCAGTCACAAATGACCTGACTTTAACACCTACATTTTAAAACCATATGCAGTGTTTCTAAATGTAAAATAATGTGTAAAAGTTTAAGATAATTTATATGGCAGAAAAACTTTTTGAAAAGATGTTTATTTAAGTGTGTATTTTTTAAAGTTCAGTTTTTGAAACAAAGTCATGATTCCAAAATACTTTTACATGGAATGAAGCTAGTGTAGTTCGTCCAGTGGGCAATCCGCCCCAACTAGGCCACGTCAAGTTCATGGTGGTGCTGAGGCATACTTATAGTTAACCTTCCATTGTTAAACTATTAGGATGTAAGTATATTATAGATTGTTTGGTTGCTAATGTGGATTCTCATATATTGAATTTCTATGCCATTATGTCATTTTTTTCAGTGATATACTACATACCATTTTAATATATGAAAGTATCAGTTATAAATTGCCATTGAGACTGTATACTATTTAATTTCCTTTTCTCTTGAACCTATCATGAATAAGTGCCTGATATATAAGCACTTTAGAGCATAGTACTAAAGGCACTGATGGAAATGAAGGTGCTATGGTGACTGTAATGAAGTCAGTGGAAGACCAAATTGATGAATCACCTAAAACCATCTGTTACTATTATAAAAGCAATAGCTGAAAACAAAAATATCATGCAAATAAAGGGAGAGTTATTTGAAATTTGGACTTCAGTAGACTGTCAGTAAGCATAAACTTCTTCGTTAAGTATATTGAGTTTGGAGTTACTTGAAGTTCTGGCAAGAAAGCATCCTATCTCAAACGTCAGTTTTGAAATATACAAAGATTACCATAGGAGGTACTTCATTTTTTAAAGCAAAGTAAGACAATATTCAAGTACCTCAGAAACATGAACATAGGATGGCAAGAGCTAGAATTGCAAAGTTGCAGAATCCTTGTTTATAATGTTGGTTTTAATTGCTAAGGTTTAGAGATGCTAAGCTGGTGAGGCACTTACCAAGTCAGCTGCCAAACACTGCAAGTGATGCTCTGTGGGACAAGGCAAGAGGAAAAATTCTGAGGGGGCAACTCTGTCAAATACAACAACTTATCAGGCAGTGACAGATATGACCCAAATGTAGAGTCGCATTTATTATTCGTGGTAGAATGAAGTTTGTAATCTTCACTGGAGACTCTGACATGAATTCCTTGACAGAATTTAGCTGATCTCATACTGTTCATCAGATATAAGTCGAATAAAGGAGGCCGGGAAGACATGCAGTTTGGCCAGTCTCTGTTAACTCTTACAACTGCAGAAGAGATTTTAAAAGGTTAACTTCCAGCTGAATAGTAACATGCAGCGAGGTATTGGGTTGTGCACAGATGGTGCTGAGGCAGTTGTATCCAACAAGAATGACTTGTTCCATGTATTCAAGCTGTTCTACTGGAAACAACATCTACCCACTATTTAATGCAGTGGGGAAGTTTTCACCACCGGAGATGTTTTTAAAAAGGAAGGAATCTAGTAAAGCTATAAGGATTGTCAACCACATTAAGGACAGAAGATTGAATTATCTACTTATTCTCGGCTTTGAGAAAGTTATCAGCATTGATTTCAATTAGCATTTCCTGCCATAACTTGTAAAAAACACTTCACGTCTTGGCTTGCAAAACTTAATATATAATTAATCATGTCTCGGTCTTTTGGCTAAGATCAAATGTAAAACTTAATATATAAGAACATATGCATAATTTGGGTTGGCATTGCAAATCAGCATATTGAGGTTATATATTCTCCTTTGAATAACCTAAAATTATCATTTAAAGGCAAGTACATTTTCATTATTTTCCATGTGAAATTGAAAATGAGTATGATGGTTACAGATATGAATCTCAGAGACACATAATTTGAGTGAGCTATGTTATTATATTTGTCTGAATGGCCTTTTAAAAAATTCATCAAAAGAAGTAAACAAAAATCTGAAAATTGTGAATATTTGCTTGATAAACTTTCCATAAATTCTTGGCCAAAGAGAATGAATGACTTTGGTGAATTTTGGTCTACATCACCAAATATCCTTGAAATAGTCATATTAAAATGAATTATTTGAAACGTTTGGCAAACCAAAGTTACTTACAGAATTTTATTACACCATGATCTATGATTTTATTTAGGATTTTTGTAAAGGTTGTTTGAGGTTATTACATGTGGTTAAATTTTATACAAATTTTCCATAGATACTTGAAAAGTGGTAGGGTATATAACTCCTGACATAGCTATTAAATTAATGCCCCTAACAATATTATTCATGTCCTCTATGTACTGAAGAATTTTTATCTGGTTTTTCTTTCAAAGACTGAGAGAGGTATGGTAAAGTTTCCTATTACTCTTCTACTTTTTCTTTTTTTATAGTTTTGTTTCATAAATACTTAAGTTATTTAGCATATTACAGCAATTCTATCTTCTTCATAGACTGTAGCCATCTCTATAACTGGTTTTGTTCCATGAAGAATGTTTACCCTTGAACTCTTTCTTCCCTTGGATTTTAACACTGCTCTAAGCTTTATTTTTATTTTCATCATTTAGGCATGTGTTTGTCTAGCCTTTTCCTTTCAACTACTCTGAATTGCTTGTGTTTTATTATGTTTCCTTTTGACTGTAACATACAGATTTTCATTTCTTGACCAAATTGGGGGAATCTCTGTATTTCAAAAATAAATATATCCTACTTATTTTTATTGTCATTTTTTTTATAGATTGGCCTTTATTTTATTTTTGACTTTTAGTTAATTGTATCTTGCTGATTCTTTATTTTTCTTTAACCATACTTTCTGAGATTTCTTTTATTTTATAGTCATTTTAAAATATAAGGTTTTTATTTAGTTATGTCAGCTGTTGAAACTATTATTACAAGAAGCCCCAAATGTTTATTTTCTAAGTTATTAGCTTCAAAGTCATCTCAGGGCATTTCCACTTTCTCAAGATAGTGATACTATTCCCTCTCCTCTGCCCTTTTATTTTTCTTATTATCACTCTTCCTTCGAACAGGAGTTCTTAGCATCTTTTAAGTATGTTCAAATTTCCCCCATATAAATAACCTTTATTCCTTTGATCACACATCTCTCCTGCAACTGTTTCATCTCCTCCTCGTTGCTAAATTTCTGCAAAAAACTGTCAATACGAGTTGTACCTATTTCTTACCTCCCTGGGCTTCTGCCAGATTACTCCCTGAAGTTTCCTCCTACCTCCTGGGGGCTGCTTCGAAGACCTTTTTGTAATGCCATCCTTCTTCACCAGACCTGCATGTGTATGCTTCCTCACAGCTTGGTCCTAGGCTCCTCATCTCCTCTCTGGAACACCACATCAAGAATTTCAAATGACACTGTATGCAGATGACTTGCAAATAAATATACCCAGCCCCAGGCCACTGTTCCAGAGACTCCAGATCTATAGTTGCAACTGCCATCTTGACATGTCTATGATCTGTCAATAGCAAAGCGGCTGAAACTCGAGGGGCTGCGGGGCAGCTCGTAGCTGCAGGACAGCAGTGCGCGCTCCTCGCCCCCACTCCAGACCCCAGATGTGCTGGAATCTTCTGGGCCCGCAGTGCGCTCTGGGCTGAACGCCACCTTCATCGCATTCAACCGGGGCAAGCGGGAGGGCTTCTTCTTGAAGAGCCTGGAGATGCGAATGTGCCCCTGGCCAGTCGGCGGAAGCAGAAGCTGCGGAGCGCCGCGGCCTCGTCTTGGCTCACCAGTGCCCACCACCAAGGGGCCTCCCCGCCGAGCCAACGGTCCCCTACCCCCTCTAGCTCCTGCCACTGTGACTTCCCCTCCCCATAGGGGCTGTGTCCTGGGAGCCTGGCTCACTGCCCCAGCCCTTTGCCGCGGCTCTGCCCCGATCCCCAGGGATTGTCTTTTCCCCTCCCACCCAACTCCCAGACACAGCAGAAGTATTTTTATAAGCAGAGAAGTTTCTTATGTCTTACCAGATAGAGTTAGAGATGCAGGGAAGGAGGGAGCCTGCTGGAGAGTGGGGCGTGGGAGGCTCTCTCTTAAGCAACCGCCTCATCTGGGGAAAAGACTCCTCCCAGGGGGCTACTCCAACGGCAACACACCCGCTCTTATTTATAAGCACTGTTGCTGCGAGGGAGAAACTGGGACACTCTCCCTGTTCTCTCTTGAGGCCCTGCTCCTGGGAGGGGGCACCCATCAAGCTGTCACTTTATGGACTGTCTGTGCAATTATATCCACCAAAGACCTGTGGGGGGAATATTGAGGAACCCCTTGAAGCATTTCTGCCTCACTTTATGTCACATGCTTCTCCCCCTATTGGGTCTAAGGAAGGAAGTAGGCAACCCCCTAAAAGTGGAGGCCCCCATCTCACCCACCCCCTCCCCTTTGGCATAGCTGCTCCTGGCTGGGGGTGGGGCCTTGGGGACTTGGGCTGGGCATCCATCGTCACTGCCTCAGCCCATCCAGGCTGTGCCTTTGACTTTAAAATAAAAGTCCACCCAGTAAAAAAAAAAAAAGAGTACTTTAAAATTGATGTGTCCATAACTAAATTCTTTATTGTCCTTCCTGAATCAACTTTTTTTTTCCATCCCCAAGTGAAGAGAGCTATGATAAAGCCGGGAAGAGTGGTAGGAAATCAGACTGGAGAGGTGGCCTGCGGCCTATGGGTGACTAGCCTTGGCGGTCATGGCAAGAACTTTGAATTTTACTCTGAGATGCAAAGTCTTTTGAAACTTTTAAATAGGAAAGTAATATTTGTATTTTACAGAATTCCATTGTCAGTGGAGAGAGGAGGCAAGAGAGGAGCCTATCCAGTTAGAAGTCCATTGCGGAGGTTTAAGTGAGAGAAAGTAGAAGCTTGTAAGAGGGTGGCAGCTATGAAAAAGATTAGGTAAGTTCAAATTTTAATACTTTTTCAAGGTAAATATTTGATGATAGATTTGATGGAACGTATATGATAAAGAGTCCAGGAAAACTCCTGGGTTGTTACTGTTGTTCTCTGATGAGGGGTCCTGGGAGGCAGGATGCACGTGGGTAGGAACTAGAATCAACAGTTGAGTTTAAAACCTGATGGATTGTGATGTGCATTAGACATCAGGTGAAGATGCTGGGAGGGTGCTGGGGGTCACAAATTAAGTTCATGGTGGAGGTCCAAGCAAGGTGCAGATACGTATTTGGGAGTCATCAGAATATTGCCTGAATCGTCAGCATATGGCCACCATGTGCTTATGTTGGTAGCACTATAGAAACAGCTTGGCAAGGTTTCATGACCTTGGTGTATTAGTGTCTCACAGCTGAGTTTGTGTTAATGTGTGGTGGTGCCTGCTGAGTGGCATTCCTTATTATTGTTGTGCTCCTTTCTAACAGCTCTGATGGCCATTCCAGATAAAGAGTTCCAAGATTGCTTTGAAGGGTGGACTAGGTGCTGATGTCAGTGCATCGCTTCCCCTAGGTGGAGGACTTCAAAGGTGGCCATACTGATAGTCAGCAGTGAGATGTGTAGCACTTTTTCTAGGAAGAGTTTGTGAACTTAATTGTCAGTTCTTGTATAGGTGATAATTAAAACCACCCAGAAGTCAGTGTAGGTTGAAGAAGAGAAGAGGTCCAAGCACTAAGCAGATGACATTTTACAAAATCAGGTGGCTTCTATGTTTGCAGCAGCCACCTCTGATTAGTATTAGTTTGAGACAGAAAAAATATGCCTTCAAGTAGAGGGTGGTCAAATTTCTTTTATACCCTGTCTTACTCCTTAGTCCTCACT
Source organism: Arctocebus calabarensis (assembly GCA_963573935.1). Classification (NCBI taxonomy): domain Eukaryota; kingdom Metazoa; phylum Chordata; class Mammalia; order Primates; family Lorisidae; genus Arctocebus; species Arctocebus calabarensis. The sequence continues at coordinate 20,360 of CAUYON010100502.1, read as the reverse complement.
TATCCAGGTTGGGAGCTTACTTTGTGATTTAGAAAGAACTTCAGAAGGTAAGCTGAACCCTCACACTGTTGAGAATCCAAGTCAGGAAAGCCAAGACAGCATTGGCTGTGAGCTGAGTGGGGTCAGGCTTTTTTTCTAGCACCAACACAGAGTTTAGAAGTGCTATCGATCCACTTCAGAGAGGACAATTCTCCAAAGCTGATGATTCCCACTACTCCCATAGCTAGCCCTCTCCTCGGCTCTCACCCCTCTAAATCTAGATGTTAGTGAATTCCTAGTTGAGTTTGCTGAAATGCATTTCATTACTTTCACCCATACTGCACCCCATTCTCTCAAGAAGATCAGCAATGTTTCATTCCATTTAGTTCCATTTTCACAGTATTTACTGTAAGTTTATTGTTTATTAATCCTATTCCTTGCACTAGACACTGAGTTAAGCTCCTTCATAAATACAATCAACCTGTGAAAAACTGAGGCATATAGATGTTAAATAACTTTCATCAAGATTACATAGCTAGTAAGAGAGACCTTGTTAGAATTTGCTTTCCCCAGGGTCAAAGATGGTGATGAATTTCTAAAAGGTATAATATTACGATTCTTACTTTCAGAGATTTTTTTCACTGCTGTGATACAATTGTTAGTTTTCTAGAATAAACATGCAAAAGAAAACCAAAGTATCATCATTACTACTAATAGTGTTATGTTACTACTCCAGAATAGCCACAACCATGTTTCACCAGATATTAGATTTTATGGAGAATTTTTATCATATATTATATGTATGTGATTTATGAGTTTTAAATTCTGTATAAATACAAAATTTTACCTTAGTAAATACTTGCTTGAGCAAACAAAGGTTTTTTACTTTATAAAGTTCTAGTTCATAACTATAGTATATAAGCCCTCCATGCACTGAATCCGACCTATCTTGACACCATTCTGTGTTTGCCCTCCTCTGCACTCATAGTCTCCAAATACTAAGCTGTTTCCTACCTCTCTGGCTTTACTTATGTTCACCACTTCTAAGGCTGAATCTATTCCTTTTCTAAGGCTTTATTCAAGCATCATCTACTTATGAAATCTTTCCAGTCACTATTGCTACTGTCTGTAAATTTGCAAATGCCCAAGAGCAACAATCATTACATTTTATTCCACTTATTTCTTTATATGTGTTTTTCTAGATTTTGAGCTGATTTGGCTGGGATACCAGGTCTGATTAATATCAATGCCGTCATACAGTTCCAGATACATAAAATACAATGAATAACATTTTTTTGTATTCAAGGATAATATTCAAAATCTTTAACAATCACAGCAAACAAGAAATGGCTAATGTGAACAGACATTCAGTCTATCATAAGGTACATGCTATGGTGCATATTAGCTAATATCAGCCTTTCAAAGTTGACTTTATTTCCATTGCATGCCTTCTTTCTTTATTATTTTGAGCTCTGTACATCTGGTGAAATACTATATAACCAATGATTCTGTAGTTAATAGAAAACCTGACTTCTTTAAATAGTTCTGGTTTATACTCTTACCTGTGCTTTATATCGAGCCAAGTTTTAGGACAAAAATCTTATCAGCTATGCATATTAACGTATCTTCAAAATTATTTGAAATAGTATCACTTTGTACCTTCCTAAAGTGAGGGTTTTTACACTCCCTATGTAGTTCTCTATCATATGAAGGGCTTTTGTCTTGTCTCTGACACACCAGCTGACATCAGTGAAATTACAAGGCTTTTATTGAAAGATGATTATTGCTGCTGCAGAACCATCTGAACCCTTGACCATATTAACTAAAACCACATTGACAGTTTATGTTCCATGTTATGCAAGGTGAGAAATCAACCTGCAGGACCAAAGCAACCTTGGATACAGGTAGGAAAAGAGCTAAAGTGCTCAAAGAGGGGCACGGTTTGGTCCCCTGGATTTGGTGATGTTCTTTTTCTTCTGAAGGTACTTAAACTAAATAAGAGTTCCATTGAAACTCAAGTGAGTGTGTGTGTGTGTGTGTGTGGTGATATTTTCTGCGATTTCCAAAGAAAGATCTATAGACATATGTTTTAGCCATTATGTTATGAGATAGTGCCTTTTAGAATTTCTTTTTTTAATTTCAAACTGTTGAGAGGGTACGAATGTTTTTTGGTTACATGGCTCATCTTTGTAATGCTTGAGTCCTAGGACCACAAATCATCTGAAATGCTACATAATCTGGAGAAAGCATTTACAACAATCCAATCGATGCTCCCTAGAATTGAAGAGAGCATTTAATGTGGCAGACCATGATGGAGGGGAGGCAATAAAAGAGAAAGCACAGCTTGAAGTGCAATGTAACTGGGGGATGTACACCTCCCTCCTGAAAGCAGCAGACTCGCAGTTACGGAACTGCTAATCTGTTCTACTGTTTTTTAATCAGATGTTGGCATTATCTGCCACTCATTGCTTTTTCATTTCCACTTGTAATTATTCCATTGCATGTTTGTAGTGAGAAGCTGAAAATGAGGCAGATCACTGAGAAAGAATTAATTGTTAATGAATAATCATCAGTAGGAAGCCAATTTCATTATCTTCAAAGAGGTAGCCAGAGATTAACCACTAGCTGTGGTTCTCCTACTTTCTGTGCATGACTGTAAAGTAATCACAAATGATCACGCCCTCCAACTTCATCAATTATTTTCTATTATGTGGATTGATACCCATTTTTGTCTTTGTTGTTTAATGATAATGGCAGTATTCATGCTGGGGAGTGCTAATTGGAAGGTGTTACATTCAGTGGGCTCTAGGCCTAATTATTAGAGCATCTTCTTCATTAGCACATGATCCTACAAGGGTTGCATGGTGGGAGTTACTAATTTTTCCAAGTTACAAGAACGTCACATTAGGAAACTTTTGCATGTCCTTATGCCAAGTAACACAAGAAAATCTTATGTCTGGTCAAAGTGGCATAGCTACCAACAAAGAGTCTCTGTTGAAGCAAAACAAACCGGATGTTTTGAGCTAATCTGAGTTTTTGAACACAAAGCCTGTCTCTGCCCTAGACGTATCTCCCCCAGCTGTTGCTGAGATTGTGCTTCTGCTTTGTTTCTGCCATTCACCAACTCACCACTCATTCTTTAGAACGGCTCACATGGCCCCCAGGGATTAGTACATAGATATTTGCCAGCTATTAATAGAGACATGATGATTTTGAAAGTTAGGACTGAACGGTCCTAATGTTTGTTGCCTTGGTGGTTGGGTTATACTTATCCACACAGACATGGAGAGAATTAAACATGTAGCCCAACTTCCCATTTCTGTGGGGCTGCACATCGTCCCGAGTCATCTTTTGGGACACTAGCTCACCATGTCCTCTAACAGAGCTGCATAGCTCCTTGCTGATGGACCCATTGTGGCCCCAGAAACTTCTACAGCACAAAACCTCATGTCCAGCATAGCCGAAGGACTTTCTTCTGCCTTCCCTCTCCATAGTGGGCTCATAGTTCTTTAACGAGTATGTGTGAATAGACTTCTTGTCTCATCTGAAAGACCGTCCTCAATTCGAACAATGACCCGCAGTCTCAATGCCCCTTTCCAACTAAGCTCACAGTTAAAGACAAACGTGGCGTATAGCAATCTCAAGCTCAGTGGACTGTAGAACATGTTTTTGAAACATCTCCAGGAAGAGAAACTTGCAAAAGAGATAGAAAAATCAGGTAAAGTTGAAAGAGGATGGGGTTTCGATGTTAGTCCTAGCCATTTTGTTGGTTGTGTGAGCTGGTGTACATTAGTTAAGTAATTGGAGACTCAGATTCTCTCATTAGGTTGTTATAAAATGCATGAGATATATGAAATAGTGTATGTAATGTGCTATACTCAGGGCTTGGCATCCAATCATTTCTGAGAAGTAAGTAACTTGAAATGCTACAATAGGCAAACTCTAAAACATCATTTACTTAGCGCAAGACATTCGTTTTGTGGGCATGAAGACTCCACTGTGGGGTAATTTCTTTCCTCTATCCAGTGACTTGGGGACTCAGCCTCTCTCCATGTCATAATGCTGCCTTCTGAAGACATGCTTTCAAAGATCATCAAGGGGGGAGAAGAAAGAGATGGTGGCAGCATATTGGCTCTCAGGTGCCCTACACCAGAGGGGATGCCAGTGTCAACTCACAGTACTATCTGCTGGAATTCAGTCACCTGGTTCCAGTCCAGTGGCTGGGAAATGTGGTCTTTCTGTGTTTGGAGGAAGAAGATGTGGTGTGGTGAACACAGCATGTGTCAGCTAATGTGTGCAAAGAGTGAAATAATCAGGAGATTCGTTGTAGTATGAGTCTATTGTGAGTGCACAGAGATAGCTGGGAGCAGGGATAAGGCTCAGACGCCCTTTAGAGGAGTATCACCAATGGAAGATATAATGGAAGGCTGGGAACAGTTTAAACACTGATTAGAAATGTCAGAGACAGGAGCCAAAAAGAGAATACTTTAAGCTTAAATGGTGGGTCTGTGGAGATATATTAGCAATGTATAAGGAAGACTAGATTTGAAAAGGAGAAAATCCTACCAAATTCTATTCTAAATAGACAAGGTTGTAGCTGGCAACCCCTGAGACCATCAAAGGGTGTGTAATCTTAGAGAAGTGGGAACTGCGTCTGCGACAGATCTGACCTTCACATGTCCAGGAGAAAGGTTCAGGTGTCTTTTAAGCTTTATTGGTAGAGTAACCAGTAAGAGTTTGCTTGGTAAAAATCCTAAACTCAGAATTTTTATCTTGAATAAAGTCATAAGTTTGTTTTTTACGGCTCGGCGCCTCTGGCTCAACGGGCTAAGGTGCCAGCCACGTACACCTGAGCTGACTGGTTCGAATCCAGCCCGGGCCCGCCAAACAACAATGGCAGCTGCAACCAAAAAATGGCCGGGCGTTGTGGCGGGCACCTGTAGTCCCAGCTACTTGGGAGGTGGAGGCAGGAGACTCGCTTGAGCCCAGGAATTGGAGGTTGCTGTGAGCTGTGATGTCATAGCACTCTACCTAGGGTGACAGCTTGAGGCTCTGTTTCAAAAAAAAAAAAAAAGATTGTTTTTTACACAATGGACCTTTCTCTAGGTACAAATAATTTTATGATTCAAAGACAGTAACACTAGGTTCTTGTTTTATCTATTGTTAAATGAGAAGTTGGGATGAGATGGTGAGAAACAGGGTAAAGGTGATGGTATATGCATGGATGCTCCCACATTTTCACAGCATTTATCATGTTACATGTGAGCAAGATTATCAGCATAGGAGAAACCTAACAGTCTCTAACTTATTAATAAGTAATGTTATTTTGTTATTTCTACATTGTGCATTATTTCTGGAGAGCAAGCTTTAAACTGACACTGTGGCATGAAATGCTTTCTATCGTATAAGTCATAATAATTAAGATCCCTGGTTTAGCCACCTTGTTTGTCTGACCTGACCTTATTGTGGTGTAGGCTTTAGAGCTGATTTACTGATGTGTGGTTGTTGTTGCAAAAGTTTTGTTTCTACCTTTCACACTATTCTCAGCCACTTGAGAGAAGCACTAAGGGAGCAGAAGGGAGCTTGAACACATGATTTTATCAGGAACCATTCCCAGGATAACAAACCTACTCCCACAATACAGCATTAATCCATTCATTAGGACAAGGTCCTCATGGCCCAGTTACTTGTTAAATGTCCCACCTTTCAACACTATTGCATGAGAGATTAAGTTTCCAGCACCTGAACTCTGGGGAATGCATTCAAACCATAGCAGTGGGACATGGGGAACATCCTAGCCCCCAAACATCCTAGCCCCTATGCTCTTCATGACCCAGGGAGAGAAATCAATCCAATAGTCACCATTAATCAGTATTTAATGTTTGTATATACTAATGTAGCCATAATTTTAATGCTTGGCACTTTCTTTATTTATTCCTATATCTGATATTATGCTAAGAATATGAAAATACAGATGATATGGTTTTTGCCCTCCAAAGTTAAAGTCATTTACCTTACCTCTTAGTGGCAGCCCTACTTGACCTGCATTAGGGGTCAGACAGACAGATACAAAATAGACATTTCAGAGGCCTCTGAGTATTTTGGGGGATAAAAGTGGTTAAAAAAGTCTAAATAATATGGATAAAATTTTCTAAGGCTATAGTTATGACTTCAGGGTGAAACTTGCTAATTATACTGCTCTATAAAACTTTATAAGTAGGTGAGACTACAACATATAAAAATAAATCTTGATACAATTAAGGAAACTACTAACCATCTTTGGGAGTATTCATTCTGTCCATCAAACTCAGCCATCAGATATTCTTATAAATGAGATCTTTTAATACATTTTCAGTCCCTTATGTAAGAGATAAGAGCTAATTATGTACTACAATGCTCACATCCTGTGTTTCCATCTGAAGAACTAGATTCTGAATCACACATAAAGGTTTGCAGATAGTTTCAGGAATGAAGCCATAACAGAAACTGTCCATGACAAGCGAAAACAATACCCCTCCAAAACTATTCTCCCATTTTGTCATCTCATATCAATTTTAATACCTATGACTCATCAGAGAGCGGTTATATTCTGACATGTTCCCTTTTGGTGCAAGATGGCAGCTACTAAAATATAAATCACTGCAGAGAATTGCTGGATTTAGAGCCAATTCTTCTAATCGAAAATAACAGCAATGTTAATTTCAGCTTGAGAATGATGGCTTTTGTATGGTAATATAATGGTACAGACTATAATGGTGTCAACTACCGCAATAAAATATGCTTCAAATGGGCTACCTTTTTTACATTTAGACTAGGGTGACTTCTGTCACATTTCTTTTTTTGGCATGAAACTGACAATCAATTAAATAAATATTAATCCCTAGCAGTCCTCAAAGCAGGCACAACCATATCAGGATTTTAAATAACTTCATTAATTGCTTAACTACCTTTTCCCTAAATTCCTAAGGGATCCTTTGATGCTAGTCACTCTAATGAGTTACCAAGTGATTCATGACTTCAACCTGTTATCATGCAAAATACATTTCCAGTTGGAAATCTTTGCAGATGGTTTTGCCAGAAAGAAAGTAGCCTTTCTAGACTTCAAAGAGGGCAAGTTCCATTTTCACAGGGTACAAAGAAAAATGATTTGCCTTCTTTTTTCCACATTAGTATTTTAAAATGGCATAATGTGTCCAAAAATCCAGTTTGGGAAATATTTTACCAAATAAAGGAATTCTATTTGAATGGTAGAAAATGATCTGGTTTATTTGAGGGAGATTTATCCCTGATTAATTTTTTTATTACACATTGGCTAGTCCTTGCTTTCTTGCAAGCTTTCATAGTACTTCTCTCTTTCTGAAGTATGCGTAGAAAACACAGTTTTTTTTATTAATCCAGACAAAATATATTTCATAAGATAATTATTTTTAAAAGGATAAAAAGAAATAATTTTTAAAAATCTACTGTTTTTCAAAAGTTGTATCTGTTTCTACTTGGAAGGTAATCAAACATTGAGTATAGTTTATTTTCAATGAAATACATTTTGACTATGCTAGCACATATGCACAATTTAAAAAATGCTGTAAAGCTAATAAGGAATATCCTGAAAAGCCCTTCTGGCGGCCTCACGCTGTGTTTCCCTCTCTGGGAGGGTGTAGATTTGCCATCGTAGGGCTTCCTTTTGCCTTTGTCCTGTGTTGCTTACCCACTTCCACTGTTCTGGAAGCTGCTTAGGAAAAGAGGGCTGAGGAAGCACGTAGACTTTCTTATCTTCTTTTATAGGAAAGTGTCTTTGAATCTAAGGTCTCTCTAGAAAGTAAACCTTCTATTTCCTGGAAAGATAACAGGGATAGTTGCTCAGCTGAAATAATCCTCTTGTTTTTAACTTCACTCTTCACTCCCACTCTCAATCTCTGGTGCCTTCACTCTGACCCTCTGGGGCTGCGCCATGAATCAACTTACTATCCTGGAAACTGCCGACTTTCACCCTCCATCTTCCCACCATGTGTAGTCATTGGCACCTTTTATTCTTTCTTTTTGTCCTGGTAGAGGAGCTGGAGAATGGTGTGGGCAATTTTATCACTTTCATCATGGTAAGGAATGGAGCCGAGGTATAGAATTGTTCAGTCTGCCGTGTTATCTAGCTTCTCCTTTTAGTAAGGGATTTGGGAAGTGAGCAAACAGAAGGTGTACTATGAGCAGAAAATATTTCCAATCTATATAATGAAACTCTCAAATTTCTTCTTAAATGTTTCATTTTTAATCCCTGCTTCTCAGAGTATAGAAATTCCACAGAACTTCTCTGGGAGCTACCACATAGGGAAGGAAGGGGAAAGGGCTCTGCTAATGGGTAGATTTGGGACACAAATCCCTTCTTTGGTACTCAAAACCCAAGAAACTCCACTTTTACCTGTTTCAGATATTATATTTTATATGAGGTTAATTAAATAAAGTTTCAGAGATACAAAATGTTTTAATCCAGTTTAAGTCAAAATACAATTAAATGTAAACTAGGTCTCTTGACAATGAGTAGACAAGATCTGATGACTTTATGTACAGAAATGTTCATTTTAATCATTTTTTCTTTGCTATCATTTATGCACAGGCTCTAAACTAGGCTCCTGCATCAGTACATAGTCACATTCAAAGTAGGTGCTTTTTTAGACTTCAAAGAAATGCTGAATTGGTATACAAAGTAATTTGTGCATAGTTGCTCAATTTTGTGATTTTCATTTCTTTTAATCCTTTCTTTCTCTGTCTTCCTCATTATTATAAGAACTTATCCAGAAGTTCATTCTTTTTTCTCAGTAACTATCCAGCAATATTCACATATCACAAGCAAACCATTCTTTTGTACCATCTGTAAACTGTCAATTAATCCATATTTCCTATAATTGTCAGGTAATTGTTTCCATATATTCAGCACTCATTTAAATACTCAAGAGTTATTTTCTTGGGCACAGAGCTGTTTAAAAAGTTGATACTTCCAGAAACTTGGGTTTTTTATTCCTTATCAGAGAATAACTGACATTATGGGAAAATAATTGATCGAGGTTCTCTGTTTCATATAGAACCTGACATCTAATTCATTTCATAAAGGAGTAAATTTCTCTGCCCTTCTTGTTCTCATTGTGAATGTTGCCATTGAGGAGAACATACACAGTTCCCATTCGTGAGCCAGTTCTTTGTCCATTCCTGGCTTGTGTAACTTCAGAATCCAACTGCATCTGTGAAATTTGGAAGGCAAGCCATTTATTCCTGACTCAATTGTTGGCCAACTCTTATAAATAATATTTTTATAATATGTAATTTCTCAAATACAAAAAACATTACTAGACACATCACATTTTATAAAATGCCCAATATATGATCTGTTAGGGGCTATTGGAGTTCTACAAAAGAGACTTATAGGCTTTGGGATAGAACCAAATTTGGAATTATTTGGGAGATGAATGCAGCTTTACTCTGGGGTCCTCTTTAAGCATGGGTGTACTCTGCGGGAGAAGCACATATACCAATCTACCACGTTCCTAATTGCTGCAATATAGTCAAATGATGCTTGATATTTCCCTATTCAGAGGCATATGTGTCATAAGACAAAATTGTAGAATATTGAAAAGGGATCCTTCCAACCAACCAGGGTATTCATTGACATTTTACAACATTTTGCCCATCAGTTCTATATTCTTAGAGTATCTATTTCTCTAAAACAAATGCATGTGGGTAGAAGTTTTAGAATTCATTTTTTCCTAACTACCATAATGAATTCCTTCTTGAGTCAAGTACTATGGCTTTCTGCCAGGTAAGCCTTGTGGAGATAATACTCATGCTGTTGTTACTACTGCAACCATTCCCAGTGCCGTGTTACATTTAGTGATTAGTTTCAGTATCCTTCCTCTTGCTTTTTATATTTTTCATTTCGGATGGAAGATACGTATATTTTCTAAGATAGCATACATATTAGTAAACTAAATACTTTGCTAGAACTCAAATCACAAAGCCTTGTTTTCTTAATCAGATAGCATGCATTTTTTAAAAGAATATTTCAAGTATCATGCAAATATGCAAGGGAATCTGAAAATTAATCTTTTTGAACTATTCCGTAATTTGTATGGATAGCTAATGTCAAATGTAATTCAAATGTAATTCAAATACTGACAATAACATTCTTGTCCAATTCTGATAATATCATATTGTAGTTTCACTTGAGCAATTAACTCTTTGCAACTGATTTTTGATAGTTAAAGAACGCTATACATTTTTGTTTTCATCATTTATGTGTTTCATGGTGCTTTTCAAGAGGGAAAGTATATTATGGCCTTACCACTCAAAAAAGGTACCCAGTGACTCATGCCCTAGACAGCTATAACTTAAATTTTTTAACATCTGAATGATTAGGCATTTTGAAAGATAAATTGTCTTTTCTCATATATTTTTTTAAAGGATTAAGTAAATGGATAGAAAGAAAATGAAGGCAATAAGGTCAAACAGATGAAATACAAATTAATATTTAGAGTAAGACTTTGTCTTCTGTTCCAATAATATAGATTGGTAAGAAAGAATTTGACAAAAAGTATAAAGAAACTGGAATGATTTTTGAAGCCAAATATTAGATAAGGAAGTTCAAGATAAGGACCTTGTTCAATCATTTAGCAAATAATGATTAACTACTTAAATAATTCATAGGATTTTCCAAGGTACTTGGGTACTTTAAAAATAACTATGCATGGGACCCGGTGTGGTGGCTCACGCCTGTAATCCTAGCACTGTCAGAGGCCAAGGTAGGTGGATTACCTGAGTGCACAGGTTCAAGACCAGCCTAACTAAGAACTAGACCCTGTCTCTAAAAAATAGTCAAACATTGTGGGGGGCACTGGTGGTCCCAGCTACTAGGTAGGCTGACGCAAGAGAATCACTTGAATTTATGATTTAGAGGTTGCTGTAAGCTATGATGCTATGGCACTCTACCAAGGGCAACAAAGTAAGACCAAAAAAATGCATAATCTCTGATCTCAACATAGAAAGACATGGTACTAGATAACAGAACATAATTGAAATGAACATAAACAGAAATTTAAAATATTTGCAAAGCTACATAGAAAGAAAACAAAGTCATAAGTAAAATTGGATAAAGGAGAGGGTAATTTACAAAAGAATAAAATATGGTTCCACCTAAAACTTAGATATGTGGCTGATTTCTTTATGTGCAAAAATGAAAGGAAGCAATTAAGAGTTTTTATTTCCAGTATCTTTTGTCCATTGCCAATAAAGATGTTCTAAAACACTTAGGAAGGTAATAATTTATAAAATAAGAACTTCAAACATTTTAAAAATTATTAAAATTACATTTTATACTTCAAGAAGCCCTTAACAAAAAAGCTTGGATATATTATATGTCTAGCATTTTTATGACAAAGAAATATATATCATCTTCCTTTCCAACACGTTCCCTCTCCAATAATTCCTTCTTTAATAATTGTCATCACCATCTTCCATGTTTCCTAAGGCAGAAATGTAGACATGTTTCTTATTTCTTAGCCACTCTTTCAGCTTCAATGCCCAATCAGTCCCTGAATTTTATTCTTTTAGAAGAGTTGGTGGAATCCTTTCACTTTTTGTTATTCTCAACTGCTTAAGAGGAAATTCCTTCAGTTGGTCCTTCCCAAGGTTTGGTTCCCACCTCCTCAAATCCTTCATACTGAAGCCGAAGTAATGTTCCTGAAGCACAAATAATAATGGATCATTCCTAGTTTAAAGCCTTCCCGTGGTTTCTAATTATCCCAAGAATAAAATCCAACCCCCCTAGGATGTTTACTAAGCCCCCCTTGATGTAGACTCCAAGCTTCCTGCTCACCCCTGTGCCTCTCTGCTCCACCATCCTCCATCCTCAGGTTAGTGACACCGGAGATGCACCAGGCACCCTTCATTTCTGGACTTTCAATCAAACTCACCCCTTGCTTGGAATGTTCTTCCTTCTTTTCTTCCAACAACCCAGTGTCACCTGCCTTTCCACTTACTCATAATTACCTCCCAGATCCTCAGTTCATGTGGGATTTCCACACTAAAAACTTCCTTAACTTCTATCCTGGAGTCTCTGGTGGGGGGCCAGTTACTAAAGTAGTAGATGTTTCTTTTATAATCATTGCATGTTTGTTCGTACATTTCACTATGTTACAAGTCACTGAGAATAAAGATGATATCTTGTTTACCATTAGATTATATTGTCAGCAATATATTCGATTATAAATTAGATTATATTGTCAGCAAGCATGATGTCTGGCACTCATTGAGTATCTGCTGGAGGAATTCATTAATAATAGACATTTTATATGTTCCTCTACAAAGGTTTTATCTAAAAGGAAGCAAAAAACTGTATTAATTTCAAGAGGTAAATCAGCTACACTAAACATCTCTAACCTAATACTCTTTCTAGATAAGTCTTCAGGACTATTTACTTTACTAACTACACTTTGATCTCAGCTAACTAAAACTGATGATAGCTAGCATTTAATGAAGCCATACTCATGAACCATATTAATTTTTTGTTTGTTTGTTTGTTTGTTTTTATGGGTTTTGGCCGGGACTGGGTTTGAACCCACCACCTCCGGCATATGGAGCTGGCTCCCTACTCCTTTGAGCCACAGGTGCCAGCCCATATTAATTTTTTAACCAATATTATCTCAATGTCACTCAATCCAAAAACATGGCAATCATTCCTAAGTCTTCTCTTTCTCTGATTCTATTTCTATTTCTACTGTCAATTCTCCACTAAAACATACTTTGAATTCATCCAGACCTTTATTTCTTTCCATTTCTTCCCTTAAGACCCTGGTCCAGTCAATCATTGTTTCTGTTTTTTTCTTTTTTTTTTTTTAAGATCAGGTTTACCAACACATACTTTACATACAGTAAAATTTGTATGTTCAGTCTCATAGTGTGATGAATTGTGATCAATGGAAACAGTGTTCAACCACCACCATGATTTCCATCACTCCAAAAAGTTCTTTCATGCCTCTTTCTAGTCATTTCTCTCATCTCGCAGCCAGCAGTAGTATCAGATCTGTTCTCTGTCCCTGTAGTGTTGCTTTTTTGAGAGTCTCACAGAAATGCAATCTTAAAGTATGTAGCTTTTGTGACTAGCTTGTCGTTGAGCATAACGTTTGTGAGATTTATCTACATTGGTGCGTGTTGCTGTCGTTTCTCCTAGCTATTGCTGGGAAGCATTTCAGTACATGCCACAATCTGTTTATTTGTTCACAAAATAATAGATATTTGAGTTTTTCTGGGTTATTAACAAAAAAATGTGCTGCAAACTTTCTCCTACAGGACTTTGTATGGACACATATTTTCTTCTAAGTAAATACCACGAAGTAATATTTCTAGGTCATTTAGGGGATGTATATTAAACTCTACAAGAAACCACTTAACTCTCTGCCATGGTTGCTATACCATTTTGTATCCCACCAGAAACATATGAGTGTTTTAGTTACTCTGTGTCTTTGTGAATGCTTGGCATTTTCAGTTTCCTAAATGCTAATACAGGAGATGTGATGTTACCTCACTGTGCTTTTAACTAGTAACTAATGATGTTGAGAATTTTTTTCATGTACTTATTTTGCTACCTGTAATTCTTCTTTGTGAAGTGTCTGTTCAAATCTTTTGTAAATTAAAAAAAATGTAGTCTTCTTTTCATCGATTTGTAATAATTCTTTATGTAGCTGGGTGCAATGGCTCATGCTGGTAATCCTAACACTCTGAGAGGCCAAGATGGGTCGATTGCTTGAGCTCAGGAGTTTGAGACCAGCCTGAGCAAGAGTGAGACCCTATCTCTACTAAAAATAGAAAAACTAGCCAGTTGTCATGGCATCTGTAGTATCAGCTATTTGGGAGGCTGAGGCAAGAGGATCACTTGAGCCCAAGAGTTTGAGGTTGCTGTGAGCTATGATGGTGCCACAGCCCTCTACCACTCTACCCAGGGTAACAGAGTGATACTCTGTCTCAGGAAAACAAACAAAGCCCCCCCAAACTATGTAATTGTTTTGATCTGTGACTTTTCTTTTTTTTTTACTATATTGTTCAAAGAGTAGTTTTTATTTGTGAAGTTCAATCCATCAATGTGTTAATGGTTCATGCTTTTTGATGTTGTTGTTCTCATCCTATCTAAAAATGTTTTTGACTAACCTAACATCTGAAAGATATTTTCCTGTTTTCTCCTATACATTGTATGGATTTAGGGATTTTTGCATAAGGTGTGAGATAAAAGATAAAAGAGATAAAAAAGAACTAGGAGTTCTTTTTTTTTTTTTTTTGCATAAGAATATGTACCTAGACATGACTCTTTCTACTACTCCACAATCTTCTTTGATTTATAGAAGCTGATAACATTTTAATAATCACATTTATTTATAATAATAAATAAGGCTTATGATCCTAAGCCTAGGCTGGCAAAAGGCTGGGATTGCTGTATTGATTTCTTCCTAGACATAATAATTGACTAGTTTTAAATATCAGAAATGAGTCATCATTACTTAGATGAGATGTGGTTATATATGGATAATGCTAAATTATTGTTCTATGACCAATAGACACTAAACCCAGAGTAGTAAGAAATTACATCCAGGTGATGTGGCCCAGTTCCTTCTCTTCAATGCTCATGGTAAATGATATTGCGTTCTCTCACACTTTGTAGGATTTATCAGATCTATAAGATTCTAAGTCACAAAAATTACATAATGAAGCCAGGCAAGGCAGCTTACATCTATAGTCCCAGATACTTGGGAGCCTGAGGCAGGAGAATTACTTGAGACTAGGAGTTCAAGTCCAGTCTGGGCAACATAGCAAGACCTCAGCCTGGGCAACACAACAAGACTTCATACCTAAATAAAATAAAATACAACACATGATGACTTATTCTACATATACAGTATCTGCTGTTTAAATTTTTAAGATGCCAGTGCAGATTTTACAATGTATATTTGTATGCAGAATTTGGTTTGATTTTTTGAATTTTCAGAAAACTAGAAGGGACTTACTTATCTGTCTAAAAATGTGTTTGGGTTTCTCTTGCCCAATTCTTCTCTATGTATTCTGTACATATTCTATAGATTTTATTTAAATTATGCTGACTTACTTATACGGACATGTCTGCCCCAGAAAACTGTGATTCTTTTAACATTCTGCTCACCGAAAATGTTCCTTTTTCATTTGGGCTTTTAATTTGGATGAAATCCAAATTACTATTTATTCTGATAGAAACACTACTAATTACACAAAGCATCTCAGTAAGAATGGAAACACATTTCAGAGCATCCTCCTTGTGGCATTCTAATACTTAGTAGTTTAAAAATACAATTGAGGTACTTTCCTTCCATAGCTATTTCCTAACACTGTTGAAACTCTTCCTCTTTGGTGTTTTTCTAACATTGAGCAAATTTTAGATTCAAGGGCTTTATGAGAGTTCTTGATCTTTCATATAGATCTTAAATCTGACCCACTAGGAAAGTTTGAGAAGACACATTGTCCTGCCAATGATGTTTTAAAATCATTGATGTCTAAAGAGTTGTGCTAAAAACAACTTAAAGTTGTGTCTTTGCTTATATTACTTCACCATATTACATCAATGGCCCCGATTCTTCTCCCCTCCTTCCCACACCCTTTGCTATGAGATTCTGTAGATTTCCTATCAAAGTATGAAGTATTTTCTTTGTCTCTTGATTCTGAGTTCAGGCATGTGACTGACTTTGGCTGGTGGGATATCAGTAAATGTGACACAACAGAGACAAGGGAGCCCTTCAGAGATTGAATTTGTTCTCTTTGACTGTAATTGCCACAAAGCTGCAGGCCCAGCGTAGCCTGCTGGTCCTGGAATAAGGGTGACAGGCACTGGAAGGTGACCTAAATTGATCTAAAGGGAGAGGGAAATGATATTTACATTTGAAGAAGTTAACTTTAGTCCCCAAAGTATGGGGAAAATCATTCGACCCATCTGAAGTAGTTTGTCCAAATGACATCCAAACCCATAGGTGAACCCAGCTTAGGCAAGCTGAACCTCACGAACACATCAGAGGTAAGTATCTATTGTTGGCTATCACTGAGATGTGAGAGTTGTTTGTTACACAAACATCAGCCAAATTAAAAACGTGTTGAAGACGGGGCCTTTGTTTAACTTGGTTTGTTTAATCCCTGCTGTCCAGCACTCACTAGGAGCTTCTTTAATGTTTATGGGCAGGATTCATGAATAGAGGAGTTATGGAAAATCATTTTTCTTGACTTTGTTATTCTTATGTATCATATGAATAGCCACAACTGAGAGCCTCCACTTGTGATGGGCCCATTCAATGAACTATCCTGTAATTAATCATCCTGGAGACGCTGAATGATCTTCCCCT
Source organism: Arctocebus calabarensis (assembly GCA_963573935.1). Lineage (NCBI taxonomy): Eukaryota > Metazoa > Chordata > Mammalia > Primates > Lorisidae > Arctocebus > Arctocebus calabarensis. Next base: position 3,993 of record CAUYON010100502.1, on the reverse strand, counting down.
CAACCCCCAATCTCTCCTCTGGTAATTTCTATAGCTTCTCTCAATCTCCTCACTTCATTGGTGTTGAACTGTTTTTAATAGTAGGAAGTTCTGCTAATGAAAATGAGCAGCCATCAGTGAATGATCTGAAGACCATGAATGAGCACTAATGGATATTTTTTTAGACCCTAGCTCAACAAAGGTAGTAATGTCTGACCTTAAGTCAAGTTCTAAAGCAAATTGAGAAGCCAGTTGTGTTTCCTTTTGAGCTCATCTCCTGCTGTTCCTATCCCCAACCGAGTATCCCTATCCTCTTCTCTGTCAAACACTATTCTTAAAAATGGGCCTGAAAGGCAGATGAATAAGAATTGCAGGTGGTATTGTTTCCTTTCATTATGAAAATTGCATGTTAATATTTCTCTGTTGCTCACCCATTTCCAAGTGCTGAGTGGCTGCTCTGCCCAGCACCGCAGGTGTTGGGGGTGCAGTGGAGACCGAGACAAACATGAGGTCTTTCTTCCCAAAGCTCATGATTTGTAGATGGAGCAGGTGGGAAGAGACAGATATTGAAGAAGTGTGCTACATGTCTAACAGGAGAAGTAAAGGATCTAGTCTAGAGATAGGGAATTCCCCTGGGGAAATGATAGTTACATTTAAAGAAGTTGAACTTAGTGCAAAAAAGTATAGGGAAAATAATTCCTGGTAAACAAACAGTTGCTAATAAAGGTCTTGAGAAGGGACAGCCCATAGTTTATTCCAGGAACTGAATTTCAGTTCAAATTGGCTGGAGAGAAAAAAAAAGAGGAGAGGATGGTCCTTACAATGATATTCCAATTGTGTTCAAAAGTTTGTGTTGGCCAAAATACGGTAAACTCCCTGTTATGCCTAATGTGCATTACTTGAAGTTAAAAAATAAATGGTAATAAAGTTGAAAAGTATATTGACTGCTGTTCAACTAAAATTGTACACTGCATTTACAAAGCTGATTTATAATACAGTAAAACTATGTAATAGCAAGTGAAGTTTGTGTTTATATGTCTCAATTTGCTTTAATTCATGTATTTCAATATTAATATCATGTCAATACAGAGTTTATGGCATGGTATAGTATAGAGCACAGAATTTGTTAAGCATGTTTTTAATAGTAACTCTGAAGCAACCACAAACTACATTTATTTGGAACCTACTAATTCCCATGGGTATGGGATAACAGGGAGATTGCTATAGTGTCTTAGAATAGTGTTGAGATCAGCCAGGGTTGCTTGTTAAAGAAGCAGATTTCTGTGCAACCCTCCATATTATACAACCTGATTCTCTGATCTACATTTTCTAATAACAGGCTCTTTAGATAATTCTTATGCATCCTAAATTCTCATAACCACTGGCTGAAATAAATAAAGCTCCCAAATAGAAGACTCTCAGGTCTCACTAACAGTGTGAAATATATTTGTTGGAATGCAGAGTAATTCCTAAAGCTCTTAAAAATAATCCCACATAGACTAGAGTCTGCTACTTTTTAGCCAGCAATCACTGAGTCCCTTTATGTGACTAGGGATATCAGATCATAGTGGGCAGGATTACTAGTCATGAATATTCTGTTTTGAGGCAATATACTTAATATGAAAATATGAAATAATTTCTAGACACATTTGGTTCTGATTCATATGTCACAGTAACCCTTAGGAAGGCACCTGAAATGCAGTTACCATGGCAGTACTTGACCAGAATGCAGCCTTGCAAACTCTGTCAGGTCCCCCTGCCTCCTGGCACCCAGATGCTGCAGAACAGGCTGTTAATAAGGATGAACACATGCTTCTGCTGCCACTTATTGAGTTTTATTCTTAATGTGAATCAGTTGTGTTTATTCTCAAAGTTGTTCAAGCTACTTGTTTCTTTTTTTGTAATTGTAAAACCTAATTAAATGTTAAATAAACCATGGCATGTCATTGTTTTAAAAAGAGGCATGATTTTTATGAAAACTAAATTTAATGTTTTGGAAAGTTTTGAAAATTGCTTTAAAATAAAGTGCAGTTGAGAAAACAGAAAAGACTGGGTAAAACCAGAAAAGCCTAAATGTATTCTGCTTTGAATTGCTTCATTTATGTCTTTAAGTTCTTATTTTACACATATCAAACAAATGAAATCACTGGCAATTATCAAAGATTCATTATGGATTTGTTTGTGTAGAAGGTCAACTCAGCTCTCTAGCCAGGGGCCCCATATCAACAAAGTAACCTTGATCCTATATTTGAAGTTTGGCAAATGAGTGGCCATATTAATATATCTTAAATTAATATGTAAAGATGTGAGTATCTTTTTTATTCCACTTTTAACCTTTTTTCTTGATGAAGCAAGTAATTGTTGGTTCTAATCTTATCAGATAAGAAGCCTTTACTCTATAAAGTATGTGGGAATTCCTACTCTCACAAACTTGGAATCTTATTTATTGCCCAAGCATAGGATGGGTACAGGACCACCCCTAACCCTCTTAGACTAGGACTGAGATAATATATGGTAGTGAAAATCCTCTAGTGTGAAAAGCACTATACAGATTTTATATATTGGTGTAAGTGGGGGTGAAAATGGAATGCTGTAAGACAGGAATTTTTTCTTTTTCTGAAAGGATACATTATTCGCTCCTTTGATTTATTGTTCCTACAATGCAAAGCCAGAATCATATTTATTTCTGTCTATAGCCACACGAGGATTACAGATGATTTGGAGAAAGGGCTTCTTGTTTTATTTTTACTCTTTCTGATCACAATGGCAGGTGTAGAAAGAACAGGGAACTTTCAAAACCTTCTGCCCACTCCATGGTCACCATACTAGAGAACCTAATTGATACAAAAAGAGTCTCCTCTCAACTAAGGCACTCTCTCTCTCAAGCCCAGTAGAGTATAAGAGATGCGTATCAGCCAGCTGCCTGCAACTAGGGACTACCCTTCTAGGGAGCAAGAATTCTGGTCTCTGGCTGGAGGATCACACATGAAAGATAGGAACAGCCAGCAAAAATAACATATCTAGATTCAGCTTTTCAGTAAATGCATCAATAATTAAAGACATTTTACTAACATACTATGCAGAGAACAAAAGTAGCTTCCACTTCCAACAAACGCCTGAGAGGGACTTGTTAAACCTGTGTTTTGTCAAAAGGAGATACCACCATACATCTGTTGGAATGGCCAAAATCAGAACACTGACAACAACAAATGCTGATGAAGATGTGGAGCAACAGGAACTCCCATTGATTGCTGAGGGGGATGCAAAACAGCATGAAGAAACTTTGGTGGTTTCTTTTTTTTTATTCTTTTTAAGTATTTGGGGTCTTTATTTCAATGTTTGGTATCCCACAGGAACATAATTCTTATTTATGTTAATCAGTTAGCCATTGTTTGGCTTAAAGTCACAGTTTTCATGAACCTATTGGTGACAGCACTAAGTGAGGACGTACTATACCTTCATGGAAAGGTCAGGTGTTGTTACCATGGTGTCTAGGGGCTACTTACTCTGTCCCCAAGTACTATTCTAAGCACCCTCAATTGGGGAATTTTTCCTCTTATTAACAAACTTAGAAGGATGTTAATATTGTCTTACCACAACAAATAAGTGAGGTGATGGATGTGTTAATCAGTTCAATGTAAGCATTTCACTTTGTATAGCAAATCAGTATGCTGAACCCCATAAATGCATCAATATACACAGTTATGATTTAATAAAAACAAAAACCAAACCAAAAAAACAAAGGAAATGGGAAAAAATAATATTGCTATATGTATCAAAGATGAGAAAACCAAAGCACAGAGAAGATAAATCCCCTATGGTGGACCCAGGGTTAGGACCTGGACAAAGGCCCACATTCAAAATCTCTCTACCCCCTTCATCCCAAGTTAGGTAACCATGTGTTTATAAATAAAAGGAAAAGAAATGTATATGAGGGTAAATTTCATGCAGTAGTAGATTCATTACACAGTATATGGAGATGTATGTAATCTATTTAAGTCATATTTCAAATAT